>CM060947.1:172676370-172751370 GCA_030765055.1 Mantis religiosa | reverse complement strand
GGTCTGCTGCTTGGAAACTAAATTCAATCGTGACGCTCACAAGGGGTGAAATTTAATAATAGATGTCCTGATGTGCAATAAATTCAGTAATACACAAAGCTTATGGCTATTGAGTTAGTCAACAGGGATCAAATTTAATGTGTGCTAATGTATGTTAGTTTGATTATATCTGGAGGCATGGCATAGCTATTAGTTTTGTACACCTAGGATGAATGCTTTAGCTGTTATGTGCATGTTTATTTATAATTATTATTTTATAGACTGGGTACTTGTAGTTCCGAATACTTTAGTTTCCATATGTAGGCTGTATTTCTATGGTGTAAAATCTTCCATGCAAACTATGTTCTACGGTTTCATCAATCTTAGTCACGTTCAAGAAGTCCCGAGTTCGAATCTCGGTCAGGGTGAGTTACCTGGATAAGTTTTTTCCGGGTTTTTCCCTTATCCTGACAGACGAATGTCGGGTAACTCTAAGCTCCATGGACCTCGGACTTATTTAAGCATCATTTCACCCAGTTCATTCATCGTGCGATATGACTTAACGTTGGAGGACGTAAATTGCAACAACAAAAATCAATCTTAGCATGTTTTATTCCACCGGAAATGATAGATCACTTGAGAAACTTGCTAGTTACATATTACAGCTGCACTCTTTACCTTTTTAATGCCGACTAGAGCTAATATGAGAACTGTGTGAACTTACAAAGTAGTGCAACATTTATGAACACAAATTGTAAACTGTAGTAGTAGCATTCTGCCCTGAAAGATATTAAGTAAGTACATTTACATTATGCGAACACGTTATCTATGATAGCGTGGCTTGTGAACACAAAGAGCCGGCAAATAAAGATAGCAAATACACAAAATCACAATATCCTTATACCATATATCGTAAATAATGTAACAAGCTATTAGTAATGTGTGCTGATTATCAATATATATATATATATATATTTATATATATACATATATATACATATATATACCAGAATTTGTTCTTGTTTATCTTATAACATACTTTTTCAAAGTGGATAAAGAATAAGCACATTGGGAGGTTGTGTTTGAAACTTATTTTTTATCATCGACTGTTGAATATCGAACAATCAGAACCGTTGTTGAAGAATACATCTTTTGGTCTATGGCTTAAAGTTCATTAGTTATACATGATTATATGAAATCTCTTCAGAATAATTAAGACTTCACAGGCTTCCCAGACAATTAGTATACGTTTTGTTTGTCGTGCGAATACTTTGAATTTATGTTTTAATTAAAGTCATTTGAGCCATTTTTAAGAAAATAAAGCGTTTTGGAAGATCCTCCATGTAAAGGTTAGGAATGTTCATGAAAAGTTCGTGTCATATCTTTGAAACGTATCTACTGAACTTAATTATTAATTTTGATATTAGTTCAATATTCCGTTTTTGGATCGCTGTACTCACACAGACATATAAACGCTAACGCACGCGCATCATTCTACAAAAATGTGGGGTTTTCTTATTATGGGGCCCAAAACCATGTACTTCCGTTAAAATCTCATCAAGCTTAGGGTGGAATGCCTTACCTTCTCCACCTGCTCTTTGGGGTGCTCCGTAGAGAAAATAAAAATTCCGTCGCTCACTATATATTTTTTGCTCTTCTCATTCATGTTTCACATTTGTATTGGTTTTTTATTTACATATTCTTACTCCGAATTTTCTAAACTTTTTATCGAGTGTGTGTGATCCATAGTTCTCTCTAGTATTACAGTCATAGTCTTAGTCAAACAAAAGACAAATGTCAAAAAATTATAAGTATTTAAGAAATCACACCAATAACAAGTAGGTAATGTGCAAATTGTATTCCTTTAATTTTTGTATAGTAAGAAGTCTATCTTCTACGGTTTACAAGTTATGTAGAAGTTATTTAAAATGAAGAGAACTTACAAGTCTATTCCTAGGAATCCCGGAAGATTCAAAATATGTGGTATTTTGTTTAAAATTGTTAGAGCCCTTTTTGAGAAAATTAACATTTTGTAAACTTGTTTCATATAATTCTTAATTTACGACGTTGGAGTATCTTTTCTTACAAAAAAAAAAAATGAATCTCGGCCTTTTAAGATGCTGAACTTAAATACCGAGTGGTTACTGGTTACTGGTTACTGCAATACATAGCAGAGAGTGTACAAATATTCAACGTATTTGTTAAATTCTTTATTCAACGTATTTGTTAAATTATTTTGATATGTCTGCTTTTCGGCAAAGCGTAGATATTCCTGGCTTGGCTGCTCCACATTCCAACTTAGCAGATTGTACTTAATAGTATGTAAACTGTAAATGCTGGATAGCGCATGAAATCTTGCCGTACCATAGATTACAGGAGTGTGGTAATTATTAACTCAAAAATAGCATACAGTAAGTAACAAAAATGGAAGATTAATATGATTGGAGGCTCCACTAGTCCACAGTAATTTGGTCTAATGAAAATTAAAGTTATCTACAGACTCTATATAACTTAAAAAGAATAGTTGGTGTATCTCAGGTATCCAAACTGTACCGCGTGTGCCTGAAAATACAGCTTGGAAAACAGTAAACAACTCTCCCACTTTAAAGTGAACAGCTCTGGGATTATTTGATTTTTGAAGCAGCCTGTTTGTGAGTGCATGGGAAACTGACCTATAAGAAAACTACAACGCAATAGGAAGAAGAAGATTTTAAAACAAAACAACTTTCGTAAGTGTTGCCAAACTCACGTACAAACAAACACCTTGCTATTTATTATCATCTCTGCTAAGAGAGTCGCAGTTTCGAATACAGCCTAAATGACACTACCTGGCTAGCAGATTAATCATGGCATTTACCCAGCAGAATAACAGCAATGAACAGTTTTAGGACTGTCATATCTGGTCCAATATTTCATGTTTTATACTCCTAACATTATTTCTTGAACCATGTTGACCAGGAGTGTAATAACTGTAAAACGTTCAGAGTAAGATATTGCTGTTTGAGACATTCTACATGTTCTTTTACGCATTCATCATTTTGGTTATGCCCAGAGGTACAGTGTAATAAAGGAGACTTGCCGTTACATTTTGACTCACTATGCATCCCTTTGAAATTCTGGAATCTCTGCTTCCAGTCTCCACGCAGGTAACCTTGCAATAAGATGCTAGACAAATTCCATGTTATAGTGCGATTCGACTCCACTTTGATTTTGCCCAAGGCCGCATTTAGAGAATTCTTAAACGGCACAAATCATGTGTAATACGTTAGTGGAATCTTGTCCATTTCCCTAATGACAGCATCCCATTCTTGCATAACGTTGGGCGTATCTTAAAAAGATTCCACGATGTATCCATTTCAAGGAATTGTGTCACAAAGAAAAACTTTTCTCAATATTAAACAACTTAAAACATTTAACACTTAAATAATCATTTTGGAAACATTGTCAGCTCTGTTAGTAAGGCGCTTATCTACTGTTTCTTTTGAATTTGGCAGCCGTTTAAGTTTTCTTAAAGGTGAAAGCCGCATGTCAGTGACTTTAGGCTAGTAAAAGAATCTACTGCCGGACGAAATTCTCCTACACTGGCTATACTGATCGGTATGATAGAATCAGTTAGCAGCGTCGTTAACAATAATATATTTAATGTTTATTTGTAAACAGTAATATTCTGAAAGAATTATTGCGAATCATATAACCAGCAAAAACAGACCATTGACCTGGCGTTGATAATATACGGAGAAATCTGAAACCTTCTGGTCCAGAGTTCACTACAGAGCCAGTTATATTAATTTACACAAGAACCTTACATTAATCATTATTTTCTCCAGAAGAAACCGATAAATTTAAAGTGTTTTGGTTAAAAGCTGCTGTTCATAGCATCACAGGAAGAATTTTGCACTGCGAATGGAAGTATTTCCTTTATACCTTGGCAAAAGGGATTCAAGCCTTTGTTTTCTTCCTCGCGGATATTGAAAAAGTATTTCAGAACTTTTAAACACTTATATAGTGAAAACAAAAGGATACGCTAAAACTTCTGAAGGTACCTAATTCCCACATTGTCGTGTGTTTGCAACAAGCATATAAAAAGTAAGCCCATAGCATATTTTAGGACTGGCCTGGAGCTAAGAGTTTTGCCAATCTAAAAGGAAGAGAAAAAAATGGGGTTCAAGGCGTATCTATACGGAGCAGTACTTACAAAAGAATCTACAAAAGCGTGCAAACTATCGGTTAGTCAGTCGCAAACCGTAGACAAGGAAAACACCTAAGAAAGCTAATTCGCCATGGTGACAGATATGAGTATACGCATTTCGCTTGTGAGAGACTGTAATTAAACAAGTGAGTTAAGTTTCAGAATTTCTTTCTATTTTAGAAAGACAAATGTATATTAATATGACTTTGATAAAATAAGATGTGTGTTATCAATATTTCTAACCATAAATTTCCTTTTTTATCCAAATCAAAGAATATGATCCATTGTTTTCCTTAATTTATTAGTGTTTAAGGCTAAAAAGAACCAGTTTATCAAGATGTACTTTTACCATTAATATTTTCGCAAATAAATTGAGGTAAAAAATTCTTATGTGTTAAGCTCACACGAACTTCACTGTCCATTCTTCAATAAACCATTGCTACAAAATAATAATATCGTATTAATCGAGATAAACATATAGTCGAAATTATCTATTGCATATGTCATTTTAAGTACAGGTGGATTTGAGAAATCCAGGAACAAAGAGTACCTCGATAACAGAAAACAACAAAAATTGAATTGACATAAACTGTCCTTAAACAAGATCTGCAATTTTGTGTAGTAAGATTTTGTCAGTCTCTTACGGTTTACCAGTTACGTAATAGAATATTGCGATACTAATGTGATAGTCACTTTATAAGGAACGAGGAAAAGTTTGAAACAGCGAGGCGCTTGCGCCGAGCTTTTTTAATTTCCGAGATTCCGCTATGTGCTTCCCACGCGTATATTGCATACTATTTTTGCACTATGTGTATTAATATAATGGCACAAACTGTAATAATGCAATCAATAGTTCAAAATAAATGTTTTTACTTAGCGCACTAGTGCTTTTTGCGTCGCCTATATGTGTTGCCATGGAGAAATTAGCGCACTAGTGCAGGAATGTCAAAGTACGATGCAAAAAGCATCCCAGAAAAGTCGTATATAATTCATTTGTTAGGCAAATATGTTAAACATATAGAATTTAATTTAAAACTTGCAATAAAGGGTAGATTAGGGTGGGGTGTTTTCTATAAGATCGTCATGTTGCATCCTAGAACAAGCTTAACTGGAGTATTTAAATCGTTATAGAACATATGAGGGACGCTCATTTCACATTAGTACGAAAACAATGTGTTTATTGTACTAAAACTTCCTCAAATCTATTAAGATTATCCCTAAAAAATAAATTCCATTTTGAATGTGGAACTAATTTGCCTAGAAGGAGCTAATGAATGTTTACTGTGTGATGTTCCTATTTATAGGCTAATTTCACAATAAAAAGAAACGACATTATTCGTATTAAAGGTGAACGTATATAATTTTGACATCACGAAGGTACTATATATTACATTCTTAAGGAGACAGCCAAAGTAAGAAGGTTCTTTTAAATGAAAGTTCTGACAAAACGTTAAACCTTACACTTAGCAAAAATAACATTCTGTAGATAAAAAGAATAGCTTATTTGTATTGTTATACATTGGTATCAATGATTAACAAACTCAATTGACATGAAGGAAACAAAAACCTACTTTTCTTCGTAAGTACACACGCTTCAGTCCTTCAGTAGAATATTTTAAGAAACATATAAATAAAGAAGGAAACAAATAAATAAAGAAGAAAAGAAAGAAACAAAGAAATAAAGAAAGAGATAAACAGAGAAAAAAGAAAGAAAGAAAGAAGGAAAGGAGGAAAGAAGAAATGAAGGAAGGAAAGAAAGAAAGAAGGAAAGGAGGAAAGAAGGAAAGGAAGAGAGAAAGAAAGACAGAGAGAAAGAAAGAAAGAAGAAAGAAAGGAAGGAGGAAAGGAAAGAAGGACGGAAGGAGGGAAGGAGGGAAGGAAGGAGGGAAGGAAGGAAGGAAGGAGGGAAGGAAGGAGGGAAGGAAGGAAGGAGGGAAGGAAGGAAGGAAGGAAGGAGGGAAGGAGGGAAGGAGGGAAGGAAAGGGGGAAGGAAGGAGGGAAGTAGGGAAGGAGGGAGGCAAGGAGGGAGGGAAGGAGAGAATGAGGGAGGGAAGGAGGGAGGGAGGGAAGAAGGGAGGGAAGGAGGGAAGGAGGTAGGGAAGGAGGGAAGGTGGGAGGGAATGAGGGAAGGAGTGAGGGAAGGAGGGAGTGAAGGAGGGAAGGATGGAGGGAAGGAGTGATGGAGGGAAGGAGGGAAGGAGGGAGGGAAGGAGTTAAGGAGGGAGGGAAGGACGGAGGGAAGGAGGGAGGGAAGGAGGTAAGGAAGGAGGGAAGGAAGGAGGGAAGCAGGGAGGGAAGGAGGGAAGGAGGGAAGGAAGGAGGAAAGGGGGAAGGAAGGAGGGAAGGGGGAAGGAAGGAGGGAAGGAAGGAGGGAAGGAAGGAGGGAAGGAAGGAGGGAAGATGGGAAGGAAGGAGGGAAGGAGGGAAGGAAGGAAGGAGGGAAGGAGGGAAGGAAGGAAGGAGGGAAGGAAGGAGGGAAGGAAGGAGGGTTGGGAGGGAGGAAGGAGGGAAGGAAGGAAGGAGGGAAGGAAGGAAGGAGGGAAGGAAGGAAGGAGGGAAGGAAGGAAGGAGGGAAGGAAGGAGGGAAGGAAGGAAGGAGGGAAGGAGGGAAGGAAGGAAATAACGGGGAAAAGAAGAAAGAAGGAACAATTTGAAATATTGTACTGACACAATTTAGCTCCTTTCACTTTATGCAAACGATTCTTACAGAAATTTATTCTTCTAATAATTTTTAATTGAAGTAAACTTTTATACATATCTTTGTTATAGGCTTAAATATACAGCATCCCAAAGTGATACTAATGTTTTTTTTTAAATAAAAGAAGATCATTATGTGATGGTTATAACATTTCATGTAGTTTTCATGAACACGAGAAAAATAAACATCCACTCAGCACCTGACATACCCTGATTCGTTGAATTCATTCCTTTCTCTGCTCACTCTTCTTCAAACTATCCTACATTCGTTTATTCTTCCAACTGTTTCTTTTTAATTAATATAAATTTTGTTACACAATTGCCTACGTGTTTTATTGTACTTAGAAATAATTACAATAGAGTAGGCTAACATGATGGTCTTTAAATAGCGAGCCATTGTGATACGTTTCTTAACTATCGTACTCTTTAAACGAGCACGAGAAAAAGAGGACAGCTCTTATCAATTGGGAAAGTATAATCACTTGAAAATTAAAATCAATAACAACGAATATTTCGCAAATATTTAACAACTTAAATAACTGTATCTGTCATTAATATGTGGTTTGATGGTGTACTATATCTTGCCACTAACACTTTGTCTAGGGTTTGCCTATTTTTACCAGATATGCAAAAGTAATTTAGAATAATTAAGATTTCATGGGTTCCTCATAGAAATTATATCTAATATATGTTATATATATTATATATAATTTACCATGTAAATGCTATATCGGCAGGTTTTCCATTCGCAGGTTAGTTTGGGATGGGAAAATTCTTTTGAACATCTTTTCGTCATATCCTGGCAAGTCACTGAAATTAAATAACAAGTTTAACACTTACCTATGGAACATTTAATTTTAGTTATACTGATCCTCTGTCTCTCTTTCACGCACATACAGAAACACGCATACAAGAACACGATTTTTACCTAACTTTCATTATTCAGATTACCTCAAAATATATAGCTATATTTCCGGTTAAAACCAGAACCTGAATTTTTAATAGAATAGGTATTTCCCCTTACAAACTATAGGAGGGTGACAGAGAAATTAAAGAATATAAATATTTGAAAGTTCAAACCAACAAATATGAGTATCTCGTAAATATTTAACCTTACATCACTTTTTTATTTCATCTGTGTGCTGTAGCAGATATTTTATGTTGTTTGAGAGGAATATTTGAAGGAATTGTAATGTTTAATGAAATAGGTAAAATGTAAGGTAGGTGGTGGTTTAAGCATGACAACCTGATATGAGAGGAAGTTAATATATGTCTAAAAGATGTTTCTTCTGCTGAAGAACGTCCTAAGAAGTTCTAAGAGTTGCGGGGGAAACTTATAGATATCTTCAAGATCATCACCAAGGTGAGAAATTCATCAGCATCCACCTTCATCCCATTAAACCGCTTCAGTGCTGAAGCAATATGGTTTATGGGTGCACACAATTCCACGTTGGTACGCCAATTTGATACAATAATGTTTGGCAGGGGTACCACGTTGATGCTACTTTGAAGCTATTATAATGTATGGTTCAGGGTAAAACAATGAGATTTCTCACAGGGTATGCGTGGATGTGTGTGAGAAGGATATTTAATGACACTGGAATGCCCGTTTCCAACTTATTTATTCACTGCTTCTTTTTTTTTAGAACATCGAACTTGAAGTTGCCTACCAAGTGTTACCAATATCCCTGTTTAGAGTTACTGACGGCAGAATGTTTATTACTCGATAAACTTTATTCGTTCCTCACGTATATATAAACCGACAAATATACAAGACAGAACAAGAGGTCTGCCCTACTCGCCCTCACGCCTCAGACTGTTCTCATCGGCTCCACGCCGACGACTCTTCTGAATGGCCACAGCTGCGCGTGGGTGTATCACTTTCACTCTGAAAACTCCTTTTCGACCAAAGATCGCTTTGTAGCTGTTTTGTCGCCATTATGAATGGTTCAAAGAATACCCTATTCATACAAGTCAGGTGAGCCCATTTAGAAATCTTCTAAGGACACTGTTTCTTACATTGCTTTTGTTATAACAACTTTCCCCCACAACTGCTGGACTCAACCGGCCTTGCCCGTATTGTCACAAATAACCAACATTCCTTTGACATCCATCATGATTCTTTACTTATGGCAAACCTTAATTTCGGTCTCAGTGCATTATGAAACTTAAACTTTTTGTTAGATTGTGTCAGTTTCCTACGTTTTACCAATTGTGTAAAAGTAATTCAGAATAAAGGAAATTTCACAGCTGTCATGCCAGTAAGTACCTTAATCATGAAGTAGTTTAATAAAAGGTGTTAAACATTTTAGAACATATAAAATAACGAAATATTTCTCACGTAAATGTGTTTGGAGAAGGGGAATTTTCTTGATGAATGTTTGTGTTGCATCCCTAGAAGATGCTGAGCTTAAATACTATTAAAATAGCGTTTTCATTCTTTAGTTGTTTTGTTTACTCTCTCTCTCTCTCTCTTCCTCTCTTTTGCTTTCTTTCAGACACATACAGGCAAATCTTTATCTAAAACCCTATATTCTATTTACTACATTTCTATGATCACTGTACATAAGTGCTTGGGAAATTAAATTTTCATATTTTAAGTAGGAGCTGTGAAATCTATTTCTGCTTTATTGCTTTCTTTCAGCAGAAATTTACGTCAAACAAATTTTCAGCACCTGATCAAATATTTAATTTAAATTATCTTCAATGTTGATATGTAATCTGCTTTAGCGCAAGCGCTTAACGTCCATGGTAACTTTTTTATTGTTCCCAAAATATTAGCCATTAGCTTTGTTTAATGGACAGATCAATACAAAAGCATAATATTTATGGTCTGGTGGATCAACACGTATTTTATTCTTGAACAGAAGGTTTGACGAAGACGAAGTCCTGATTCACTAACCATACAAAGTCGTATCCAACACTTATTCTAATCAGTAAAAAGGCGTATTAAATTTTAATTAAACTACAATAAAATAGGAAAATTATGTTTTCCCTATAACATAGGGTTATTTCAACGAAGGACTGCTGGATATGTGTCAGTAGCACCGTTGGCTAATATCTAATGTGAGAGAATTGATGTTGGCTAGTCGTTGCTAGGAAATTGTTTTAATTGTTGATGTAGCTTGAATAACAACTTACGGCAATTGTTTCAGTGATTGATTCACACTAATTAAGAACAATTGTGTTTGAATAGAATTTTGTTGAATAAAAGTTAATTACTGAATTCTTCATTTGGGAATAACATTATTGAACAATAATAGCTGGAGGCGTCATAGTCACCGGAACTCAGCGCTGCATTTGAATCATCTCTAAATGTGTAGTGACTTCTACAGAAAAGCATAAGGTGGAAACCTGAATTTCCAAACGCCCGGATGGTAATGCATGCTAGAGCGGGATACGGAACGATTCCAGAGTAATAAGAATGCTACCGATGACACGAGACTGCTTCAAGCCATTAACAACAGAGGAAATAATCCTCCTACCCAGAAGGGGACCTGTTAACCATTCAAGCACCAGGTAGAAATCCTCTTCACAACGCGAACTACACGCTCATCTGGTACTGCAACTCTGGAAATTATAAAGGCGTGGCAGATGAAACAAAATTTTACAGACAAGAAATATGTGATAAAACGGGCAAGAACTTAATTTGACCACAAACCTGAGAAGAAAAATAATGAAAACGTCTAACGTCGGGGTGGTCGTTTAAGCAGGAAACAAATAGGCTAGGAAATTGTTTTGATTGTTGATGTAGTTTGAATAACAACTCACGGCAATTGATTCATTGATTGATTCACACTAATTAAGAACAATTATGTTTGAATAGACCTTTGTTGAATAAAAGTTAATTACTGAATGAACAGAGATTATAGCTGTAGTTACAGATTTACATTTCATAACTAAACGTTAAAACTACAAAATATAGTATATATAAAATGTAGGCCTAGTGATTGTACTTTATTTATACAGTGGTTAAAGTGAAATTTTATCTTCACACTGTAATTTCCTCACGTTTTAAACTGCCACTTCTATGTCACTTAGTAACTCAGTTTGCTGAGACTTAAATGTCACTTCATGATTGTGAACTAGTTCCAATTGTCACTGTCCATTCACTTTTTTCGAGTAATTATGTAAAATGCAACCTTTTCTGGACGGTTCATCGCTGAAGCGTCGAACACAATTAGATGTTGCCACAGTCATCACCAGCTCGCTCGGAGAACGGCACCTTTCCTCGTAATAGAAAAGCACTCGTTAACCTACATCTTATTCGTGAGACTCACAAATACCTTCAAACTTATTAGCTTCTCGAGAGCGATTGCTTATGTACCCGCTGGAAATTTCCAGAAAGTTCGAGGTTGAGAAAAAGTCAGAAAGCTCTAATAATTTGTGATAGCGCTTATCGTTTTACGCTGATCGAACTCACTGTTAGTTCAACTACTCAGCACCGATCTCCGGTAATCTACGCCTAGCCCCTGCGTCATTATACTAACTACATTCAGAAGAATTTAAAAGAATGAATTAAAGGATGTTCATAAAATTAGTGCAGACTTTTTGTGTAATGTTAGGCAATACCTATACGAGCATTTTATTACAGTTTTTTCTTGGGATGGAATGTATTCCTATGGACGTAAGCAGAGGATTGCATTACAGATTGTTGAATGCAGAATGCATTCATATGCGTTATTTATAAGAAATAGCAAATTGATGCTTGTTATTTTGCAGCAGTTGTTAGTAATGTCACCAGTGGCCTGGTTGCACGTATAGAATTCTTTGAGAGGCAAGTCAAAGTGTAAGTAAATAAGCAAACTAGGAGTTTTCATACAAGAATACATACGAGTGTACTGCAGATCCACGTGACTAGCAGCGTGTAACATTGTGTGTACTTTTATAACAAGGTATCTCTAAGTTCACTGTATTAAAATGCACGTAAGAATATCTACCACCAGCACTGCATCCTATGGACACTGCGCTTGTTATTGGTATCTCACTATTTACTATCACAAATCATAACATAAAGAGTATACGTACCTATTTTTTTCATAGTATAGACGTGCCAAAGAGAACACACTGATTATTATTGCCCGTTCTTCTAAACCAGCAGCACTATTTATTTTGTTTGTGTTATCATGATTAAGTTGTTTAAAAATGTGTTATAGGTGTTAAAGGTTCTATAGTATAATCTAGGAACACGTCGTTTATTCATTTATTTTAGCCTAAGCTTTTTTCGCAAGTTCAATAGAAATCCTTGGTTTCTCATACATTTTATTACAATGTACACCAGAGGAAGACAGCTTTGAGAGTTGTGACTTATTTGTCTGGAGCGAGGCCTGTAGTGCGTGTGACGTCAAACAAAAGCCGTGTAGTACCAAGTTGCCTATATAAATAGCGCTGTGAGTACAGAATCTGAGGGTTGAGTCAGGTGTAGCGCTCTCGATGACAACAATGTACCTGCCACGAAAATGGAACTGTTAAATTTACAATGTGACGATTTATTGAAGGACAAATATACACACAAGAAAGACTTGGCTGATTTTTACAAGAATGTCCCCCAAACCAGATTTCCGAAGTTGTATTCATATGCCGCATGGACATAGTGTATGCTTGGTTCGGATATGTGTGAGAACCATTTCTTTTTTGTAATTAGATAAGTCCAAACCTCGAAGTACCTTGTCGGATCACAATCTAACATGCAGCTTTCGATTACAAATTTCCCAGACATTACGTCCTGACATTGATAAACTAGTTAAAGAAAAACGAAACAGAAAGTGTCGGAAAATGTCCACGTAATTTTGTTCTGAATGGGTCTCCTCTAATTTGCAGAGATTTTATGTTTTATTTTATTTACTTTATAAGATGTCTGACCTTCAGATAAACTACGAGTTGAAGTTTAATATATTTTCTCATAGCATAGAGTTAAAATGTAATTGTTTATAAATTGTGACCAGTTGTGTAATTAAAGGAGAGAGCATTAATATTGCAACACCCAAGATGTAAGTTCTACATAGTATTAATACCCGATACGTTTCTTCCCTTTCCTATGCTGTCGGAACCCCAACACATCAAACTATTTCCTTCTTCTTGGGCAGCAAAAATCAGCGCGGTGACGTCACACGTTTACCTGCGCTTCGTGCGTATTTGGCCGTTAGAGCTTTCGGAGTTGACTTCACACCGCCACTATGTGTTCCCCTGATGTACACGTAACCTTCACAAGTTCAGTTCGAAACTGATGTGCTCTTCCGATGTCAACATTTCACCATTTCAGGTTTACTAATATTATAACACAGCACATTTAAAATTATTTTTATTAAACAATGCCAAGACAAAACAATATAATTAGGATGGTTTCTCGGGTTTGCAGCCAAGTGATGTTTCCTTCTACCAAGCTTTCAGCCATCCTAACTCTGTGGCCTTCTTCAGGGATATGTCGTTTTGGGCAACCTAGTTCCTATTTTATAACCTAAACTATTTTAGGCCACAGAGGAAGAAGGTGAAGAAGGCTACAGGGTTAGGATGGCTGAAAGCTTTGTAGAAGGAAACATCACTTGGCTGCAAACCCGAGAAACCATCCTAATGAATCAACGCCGAGAAAGCTTTAAATCTCTCAAAACAATATAACTTTGACCCTCATTCCATGCTTTATGTACTCTGTACATCACTATATTCCCTGTCAGTTAAGACTCAAATGAGGTTTCTATTGTCTGAGCGCTGAAAGCTCACACATGCATTGAAGACAACATAAACGTCATTGCTCTGAGATATGCACATAGCTGTTTTAAACGATTGTACGGGTGTTAGTAACCTCATGGAATATTTAAGTGTCAGTAATCGTGTAATAGTTGTAATTGCTCCAGTTAAACGTTGCGCCTTTATCATCAAGAAGTCACTCATTGAAGTTCAGTCCTTATGTGACATTCAGCGAGGCGAACGTGACAAAAGCAATATCATATTCGGCTGTGAAGTATTGTATGAAGTAAAAATCAGGCCGGCATCAAACGCTGGAGGGTATCAATTCTTCCGAAACACTGATATGCTAGGATGTAGCCCGAAAGGAAGTGGAAACCTCGTGTATAAACAAGGTATGTGGCAAACTGCTTGAAGCCAGAAAAAACCGCCCGCTGATTACTCCTTCCTTACATCACCTTAAGCGACACAACAGACTAAAATAACTTGGCCTAGAACCTACCGAGTTTCTTTTACTTTACCGCGAGTAGTTCAGTTAATGGAAGTGTTATTATGGTTTCACGTCAACTTTGTGCCAAAGATATTAATTTTCACCCAGTATACCACTATCAATTGTCGCTCATCTCTTTTATGTCGTCTTAGTATCCTGAAATTCAAGTAAATCTAAACTAACCATATACTACCTAGTAAAAAGTGAATCGATACCCGTAGCCTACCCGGTACTCAGACAATGGTTTGATCAATGATGAACTAAGGATGGGCAATAAAGAAGTTCATAAACAAAATAAATGTAACTTTTATCCATATACCTAAATCAGTAAACATATCTTCCAAATTAGATAGAAAATATTATTTCCTTTAGTCACCGCTTTCAAAAACAGATACTCTATAGCTCCAGGTATAACAAGGAGTGTTGAAAAGGATGAAAGGAAAAATCGAATTATTTTGATGAACTTCTAACCCTTTAGAATAAGCACCGGTTCGTCAGAGAAAGCATGTTACCTCTGGAGTAGTATTTTGATTGTCATTTATGATGCTGTAGAACTATTCTTTAAGAGGGGCGATCCTGTAACCATATTCTATCATTATTAAAAGTTCAATTCTCTCACTTTCACTTGAGTATTAGGCTCAGTTTCTTATTCTTTAGTAATTTATTATCAAAACGTGAAGTCTTATAATGCCGGTCTACTTACTCCTTTACATTGCTTTTGTATTACTTTTTGCAAATGAACTGCATTAATGAAATCAGGAAATTCAATGTTTATTTGGTTACCATGGCAAAATTATTGTATAAAACGGTAGATAGATTTTACAATCATACACATAATTCATTTGCGTGAAAAGGCCACCTCTGTAGCGTGTCTGTCTCACACTCAAAAGGTCCCGAGTTGGAATCTCGTATCAGGGTGATTTACTGGATAAGGTTTTCTTCCGCGTTTTCCCTTATTGTGAAAGATGAATGTCGGATAACTCTAAGCTCTATAAACCCTGGACTCATTTGAGCATCATTTTACTTGTTTCATTCATCGTCCGATATGACTTACGTTGGAGGGCGTTAATTAAAAAAATTACGTAATGGATCTAATAAGTTGGATTTGCAGAAACTTTACAGCCTTTCAGTGATGCTATTAAGTTATTTGTAAAGATCATATGCACCCTTTGTTTACAAATTATTTGTATTTTGAGATTTCAGTATTTACTTTACTTTTAGCTTTAATTTGTTGAATATTGGTCCCTTTATAAGAGGTTCTTTTTTCTACTTTTAATTTGTTTGTTTTTTCGATGCATACAAATAATGTTTGAGATAAAAATAGATGATGTAATTTTAAAACCTTACGCAGCAATTAGCACAACAATTATATTAAGAACGGTTTGTTTCTCTGACAAATTATCTTTAAGAAAATACATTTTGACAGTTCGGGCATTTTTGGAATGCAGTTGCATTTAGGTGTAACAGAAAATAGTGGAACGTTTGAAACACACTCTAAAGGAAGAATAGTGAAATGACTTTATATAACATCTAAGAGAATTCATAAGTGTGAAACAATTATTTGTCTTCTTGCACTAAGGTTAGTTAATGGACATGCAAGCCATTATCTTCCTCATATTGCTTTCTATTAAATTACATTTTGTTGTTAACGACGTTGTCAATTACCAGGATCACATTAGCGCCGCCGGTGTGCCGAAGTTTCGCTCTGCAGAAGTTGTTTTCAATACTGACATAGGGCTATCACTTTTAAGCATACTTAAACGCCTTCTGTCCGGACCAGGTTTGAACTCACGATGTAGGGATCAGTATCCTAACCAAATGAGTCACTGAGAGCGACTTGCTTTTTATTCAAAAGTCTTCTGCGTCTAATAATAAAAGCAGATTCTGTGCTGCACAAGCCAAAAGATAGCTTAGCTAAAGCAAGTACATCAGTTGTCTTGTTCTTCTCGTCATAGTAGTTTCCTTCAGTGTTTTCCCTCTCGCATTTTGGACATGCACTTAAGATAAAAAGAGAATAGAGACTTTTGGTTGTTTATTACTATCAGTTTAGCTAAATTTATCTATCCATTTATTTAGGATTTGTCGGGGTTTCTGTCGTTTTATTTCCTCGTTCTGCTGAGGTTTTGTTTTAATTCTCCAATACCACTTCCTTCTTAACTGAATATAGTTTTCATATGATTGTTCCTTCAGATATAATTATTTGTATCCATGGTCAAAATTCGCCAACTTGTTCTTGAAAATAAATTCACATATTCATACCAAAAGTATACCTAGAGATGACACCAATTTGTACAGTGTTACAATTGGAATCTATTTTATCACGCGTACGTGTGCTTGCTCTCCAAAATTCGATGAAGTTTGTATACTATTCTTATTGTGATAGATCCGATTTGAATATACTATTTCCCCTGTATTCTAGGCCTTAGATTAAGATTTTCACCTTTTTACAAATTCTGCAGCATACCAATTATCTCTTTTCCGCTTTCATTTCTTTCATAGGCTTTGTTACTTTTCGGAAACGAAATCTGTTTTAAATCTGTTTATAAAAGTTTTCGAAGCAAAGTTTTTAATTTATGTTTTGGTGAAAATATTAGTCATTTATGCTCACTCATACCAATAGCTATGTTTTCTGTTAATTGGTTTCGTTTAGATGTCTGGTGACGATTGTTCATACTCGCTTGTAAAATAAGTTTCTTCATTCTTACTTTCAATTTCAGTGGCGTCATAAGCATTCTTTCTCACGTTATCTCATTGATAACGTCTACAAAATATATCATTTCCATTAAAAGATACTTCTCTAAATAACTTACGGCTAAGTTTGAATGGTTCATTTGCAAAACAGGTCTTCCATTTCATCTATTACTTTATAATACACTTTTGACTGGGACATATATCTTCGTAAAATTTTCATGACATGAATGGAATTAATGTGATTCCTGCTGGCTCTAAAACAAAAAATTAGAGTAACAAGGGGAAAGGTTCCGCAGTTTTCAGATAAACATCTATTACCTTCCCTTCTGGTTTTTTCTCTGTGATATGCTTGCTACATGTTTATTCTCCAAGAAGGCAAACCATTTATGTACTGCATTGTTTAATAGGTGCTGGTTAACTGTAATTAAATTGTGTTACTTTCGGACTTATAATCTATATTGGGTAAAAGTCTGTTCATGTGGGGCAAAAGTCCCAATATAATAGACAACATGGAATTATAACATAATAAAATAGTAATTAAGATAATATTTGAATTCATTGAGAAATCACAACCTGAATACAAAATATAACAATATTTTGACAAATATTAAAATGGTTAACAGAATTAATGACCAGTTTTAGTAAGAAAATATATTAGTCAACTAAAATTGACTTTTTGGAATTATTGGACACTAATAAACTCTCACCTAATTTTTTTAATTGACTTTAGTCCTAAAAAATCGGATAGACCTCTTGAACACTTTCGTCCCTGTAGAAACAATACAAAACGCAAATAAAATAAAAATAAATCATAAACCTTTCAGATTATGTAGTCCACCGAAATGTGGAAACCTGTTGTCATTGAGGGATGAAAACTATCACATCTCAAAAGCAAAGCGTCCTCCCTCATATGCTGTACAGTTTCTTATGCCACCAACCTTTACAGGAGTAACACTGTATCCAGTGTAGGGGAATCTCAATACGCAAGTTAACACCCAGAACACATTGCAGTTTCACTAGAAGCTCATTCAGATATATTATCCATACTGGCAGGTTTCCTGACATTAGTCGTTTCGTTCCTGTTAATGATTCTCAGCAGCTGGATTCTGGTCTGTTACCTATGAACGCATAAAATCCTCGTCACTTAGCTTGAATCTGTCGAGGGGCATTATTTCACAGGTATCAAAAGCTCTCACAGCTTTCTCAATAGTGCAACTTTTCAAATAAGCCTTCTCAAACAGCTCCAGACTCTTGCCCCAAGCTGCAGGCTTGCAGCTGTTCTTGTCCAGACTGTTCGAACTTCTTGTTCTGAGTTGGGCTACCATCATGTAAATAACAACCATTGCAATTCGAAACTTATATTCCGTACTTTAAAGCCACATAAAATTAATTTCTCTCACATCATGTATGAGGAAGGAAGCAAGTTTCCCGAACGCTCAAAACTTACATCAAATGGTTTAAAAGTGTAACATACCTCATTGTTCAATCCGTTTTGTTACAGAAGCAACGAAACTACACAGGCTGAATAGCAGATATTAGACGCCTTCACAAACATAAAAGCATTGCCAAAGTAAAATCCCAGGAAAAAAATTTCAGCTACTGGACTTTTGCTCCGTTGGGACCCTTGCCCCTTGTTACTCTATATTATTATCTAAAATTGTTTAACTATAAAATAAGTGCCCTAACCGTACGGTTTTAAATACATTGTCATACCGAGCGAGATGGGTCAGGCTGTTTCTTCTGTGGCCCGCATTCGGGAGGCCCGGGTTAAATTCCTATGGACCCCCTACTTGACCCACTGGTTTTCTCGAGGGTTTTCACGGGTCACTAGGTCAATGGGGTATGGTACCGAAGCCTCCCACGGTCAGAAAAATAGCCCCTAAACCTCCCGGTTCCAGTCCCTAATTACATAGGTCCATAGCCTCTCGGTCGAAGCAGGTAACAGTACCAGTTTGGTATTTATAATATGATTAAGCTTTGCATACTTCTAGAGGAAGATGTTACAATTTTGTTTGCCTTTATGATTAATAACAAAGAAACACGGCTCTAGTACCAAAGTAAACCTAGAGATGACACCAATTTGTACAGTAGTTGTTCCAGTTCGTTTAGCGTTACCAAGGGTGCACCACGAGGAGACGAATCGGATCGCACACCAAAATATTCCACATTTATCGGCTTAGTCATTATTTCTTTATTTTCTGTAATTTACTCATAATGGAGCCACATTTAGATACTTCGTTATTTTGACATTTCAAACGTATATCACACAGTAACATGTATTTTCGTCTTTAAAATAAGTGATATTTTTTCTTTTAGATTTTATTTCCAGGTTTGATTCAACAAGAAATTGACTTCACGTACTCCATTCTTGAAATTTTTCCAGCTTTGAAAATTTCTACTTGCTGCATCATGAGTTTTAAGTGTGGATAAGACCTTCCTGTTTTTTATTTCTTGAGGAGTTAATTGCAATTTTAGTATTCAGGTGCATTTGCTTGAGTACTTCAAGAAATCTATACAGGTCTCGGCTAAAGGAGTAAAGCTGGTTGTTATATTTGTTGTGGAAACTTTCGCAAGCGTTGGTAGTTCTCCGTCTACTGCAACTTAGTTCTGCCCACGTGAAATGAGGAAAGAGTGCATTTTTGTCTATGTAAGTTTCCACTAAATAGACGTAAAACATCTGTAGTTTTTCCAAGACAGACGTCACTGCCATGAAGTCTTTAGCAAAACAGTCACTAACCATATCAAGATCCAGCATTGGCAAACCAAATATGCAGTTCAGACAATTTCCGATTTCATTTCTGGAATAGTAGTCATGTGCAAGTCCCAAGTTTTGTATCTTACGCCATCAGCTTTGTGTTAGATGAAATTTACATCCCTGGATTTTAACATCAGTCCACACTTCTCTTCCAGTATTCATGTTGTTTTCTTCAAAGTCAGACAACATTGTTGATGGAGAGAATTTCTGACCTAGCTTATGACATTTATCAACAACAGTTGAAAATACCTGCTGATATGATGAAGCTTTTTTGTCCTTCAACAATGAAAATAATTAACGAGCTCATGGATTGTAAATATCTGGCAAAAAAAATAAAAAATTTGTGGAATACTTGGCATATATTATATCACACGCATATATTATATCCGAATTCACAGAATATTACAACGTTCTTTGTAGCATCATTGTGTAGCAACAGCTCGGCTCCATCTACAGTTTTCACATTTAATGTGTTCAGAACATCATGAACCTCCTGCCTACTCGTGGGTAATTTTGGCAGAATTTTACGCCTAGCTTTGTATATGTACTTACGTAAACTGTGGACAACTCCAGTGGTTACTTCTTCCGTGTTTTCTATCTTCAGTTGCTGGTATTTTAGTTTTGGTGGCCTTTCACATATATCTTCTGTAGCTTTTCTCTTCAGATCACAAAGCACTTTCTGTCTCTGAATTTTGTCACTAGGTGTTGCCGCATGGTTATCTTCCTCTTGAATATGCAGGACATCTATTTCTTCAATGGAAAATGTTTTAATAAATTTTTTGCAACTTTTAACATTGCACGTCCATCGTGATACCCCGCTTTTTAAACACTTTTGGAATCCGAAAGTGTAACCGCCCCGAAGTAGAATTTTCCCTGCTGTCCTACTCACTGTAATTTCAGTCTCGTCGGAAAGCATGTTAACAGTGAAATTATTTGCTGTACACTGAAATAAATCAAGGAAAAAATTAGGCATACCCATTCCACCCACCTGATGGCTAGTTATACCGGTTTCGCGGGAGGCTTGGGTGTTGTTACCTGCTAAGCTCGCGGGAGGCTTGGGGGTTGTTACCTGCTGAGCTTACATGGGTACGGGAGGCTTCGGTCCTGATCTCTTTCAGTGCAGAAGTGTCGGCGGGTGTCTCGGTGGTGTATGGTAGAAAGATATTCTCTGTGTGAAGCACTTCCTCCTTCGGTAGATCGGTTGCGGTAACTGGCTGCTGGGACCGCTTCCGAACCACAGTACATGGAAATGCCCGCTGTCCTGGCGTATCGGGGGAGGTTTCCATCTATGTAAAATGTAGCAAACCTGCCCTCAGCACTGATGTGCTTCCTCGGAACGGCCAACATCTGTCTCCTCTCACCTCATCCTTCCTCCCTGGAATTGGGGCATCCCAGGTACAAGACGGGGGACCAAAACTACAGAAGATTTTGTAAAGAGCAAGATCAGCACCTAGGGAAATAGCTTTAGTAGAATTAGGAAGGATAAGAAGAAATGTAATAGTAATGGAAAGAATAATAATATTTTGGTATAGGTGCTTGGCCAAATAAAAAGGGGAAATTATGGAATTATGTATGAGACAGCAAAAAACATTAGAGAATTCAGTTGGTAGGCAGAGATAGGTGGAATTATGGAAAAAATAGGAATGGGATATATATGGAGATTAGGAAAAGGAATACACGCGATGTGGGTAAACTGGTAAAATGCACAATAGAAGGTATAGAAAGGCGAGAAATGTGGGGAACTCTTTAAAATGTGAAATTATTACAATTTTACAAACAAATAAGAAGAAACTGGGAATGAGAAGCATACATAGATTACTGCAATAGGTAAGAGAGAGAAGGGCTAGCTTAGATGAGAACAGGAACAATATTCCTAAGAGGGATAAGAGGTAGGGTAAAGGGAATTTGCGAATTGTGGTGGAAAAGAAAGCATAGAACACTATGTAATAGAAGGCGAGGAGGTTGCAATATGGAGGGGAAATGTTTGGGAGGAAAAATGGAAGAAAGTAGAGAAGAGGATAGTAGCTATAAAAATGTTAACGGGAAAGGAGGAAAAGAAGGTAAGAAATATTGGCGAGTTCTTACAAAAATTATAAGAAAAGTAGGCAAGAAATGTAAAGAATATAAGAATGGAAGATGGGGGGAGGGGAAAAGGGACTAATGAAGTAACAAGGAGGTATGGAGGTTAAGAGCTACATGGCAGAGCAGAAGACCAGGGAGTCATGTAAGCCAACGTAGCAACAAGGTAAAGACAAATAAATGTAGCCTGAAGTTGTAAATTGTAAAAAATTGTAAAATTTTGGAATATGCACAATAAATAAGTCATTTCATTCAATAGGTACAATAGATCAAGACTGGTTACAATACTGACAGCCCTCCGTAGTAATCGTCATCCTAATCCTAATCCTAAAATGTCATCAGAAAAATCTAAGATAGGTATATAAAGAGATTCAAGCTCTAGCGCTGTACAGTAGGTCTCTTTCTAAACTACAACAGCAGCGGATTCTGACTAATGAAAGTACAGCAAAGGCTTCTTACACGACATAGCTCACAGTGCAGTGGTGTATTATGTAAGGACATTTGATTCGCAAATAATATATTATAATTCTAACAACCTCTGACACACTACATCAGTGACAAAATAAGCTCAAAAGGGAACTATCACTATGGGCATACCACTACGCGCCTGATATCCCTCGTCAGGTCTATGTCCGGTGTGGGGGACGGTGCTCCTTGCGTATGCCATGCGTACACCGTATCATCAAGGGTAAGCTATTCCTTTCGTACAATACTGTGTTACTCTGCCTATATGTTCCTAGTATTCTGGGCTCATTTTCGGGTACTTCCAGCTGTACTGCGCACCGGATTTTTGGCACACAGGTTCCACATAGAGAAGTGATGATGCATCAAACTCTCAGCAAACTCTCAAGCAAATCTCAAGTAAGTACAGGTGTGAGCAGTGATAGTTCCCTTGCCACTTTATATATTTCAGCCAAATAAGACTAATATCGTTGAAAAATTTATATTGCTGGGTATTTTTCATTTAGTTTTGTACATTTTTACCCATACCTAATTCAGAAACACTACGTGGACGTAATTTTGAACAAAAAGAAAAGAACTTCTAGAAGAACGTGAGAAATGTCAAATGGGTATCCAGTGAGATGCCACGCTCTCGGTTAGGGTTGTATAGATTGTCATGCAAGTCCCACAATTCACTCCAATATTTATATGAAAACATCTCCATAGAATAATAAGCCATACACCCTAAACTGTAATTTTAACCACTTCTGACGAATTTTCCACCAGACGACTCTTCAATTTTAAGTACGACGAATTATTTGTTTTCCCTCCGTTCAAGCTCTGACATCAATAGTACATGAGTAACTATCACAGAGAATGCTTAAACTATAGAGAACGTCCACTTTTAAACATTACATCTGCATTGCGAAATGAGATGGAGGAGATTACATGCCAATGTCTTGCAATGCGAAACATGCTTGGCCGACATTATTGAACTGAAATCAAGAATGTCTCTTTGCAGTGACATGGGAAGCATCCAGACAAATAAAAGCAATAGGTATGCAATTCTGAGCTAATGATTTTTGCTTTGTTTCGTCCCGGCTATTGGTGTGTACATCACACACAGGTTGGTAATCAGAACACCCTGATTACCTTCCTCTCTCCTCTCTTCCTGATTTTTGTCTATTATTATTATTATTATTATTATTATTATTATTATTATTATTATTATTATTATTATTATTATTATTATTATTATTATTATTATTATTATTATTATTATTATTATTATTATTATTATTATTATTATTATTATTATTATTATTATTATTATTATTATTATTATTATTATTATTATTATTATTATTATTATTATTATTATTATTATTATTATTATTATTATTATTATTATTATTATTATTATTATTATTATTATTATTATTATTATTATTATTATTATTATTATTATTATTATTATTATTATTATTATTATTATTATTATTATTATTATTATTATTATTATTATTATTATTATTATTATTATTATTATTATTATTATTATTATTATTATTATTATTATTATTATTATTATTATTATTATTATTATTATTATTATTATTATTATTATTATTATTATTATTATTATTATTATTATTATTATTATTATTATTATTATTATTATTATTATTATTATTATTATTATTATTATTATTATTATTATTATTATTATTATTATTATTATTATTATTATTATTATTATTATTATTATTATTATTATTATTATTATTATTATTATTATTATTCAGCTGTTGCTTTTCATCCGCATAAGTTCTTTTGTTTCTTTGCATGATTTTTTCATATCTTGCGCTGATGTTTTCTTGCTGAGGTCAAGCACTGGGTGTTTCTACTACCCCTCATCATTTATGCTGCACCATCAATTATTTAATTTTGGCATACCCCAGCTTAAATCACGTGCTGATGTAGTGCTCAACCAATGTCTCAATCACACTACATCCGCTATGAAACAGAAGTTACGCCCTAGAGCGGTTCGAATCTACGAATGACACAGCTTTCCGCTGCTATATAACACGCGCAGCCAAAGTAAACTCGTTCTTGTTAAACCCTACTGAGGTTGGGTACGCAGCAAAAACATTCAGGCGACCAAAGCCTGCCAGCAGCACGAACCAACGTAGACAGATGGAATACTATTCCATTTACGCACGGTTAACCAGTTACACAAAATTCAGCCGAATGAAGGCATTCTAAAGACATTCACAGAAATTTCATTATATATGAGTCATTCCCCATAAAAGTATGATAAAACATATAAGTTAATAAAAATTGTTAGTGACATTTTTAATAAGATCAATCGAAAAAACATAGTTTATCTGAATCTTAGTAGGTAGAGCGAATTTTTTTAAATCGCGTAGAATCCATATAAGATCTGAACTTAAATACCAAGTTTGGTATTTATCCACCTTTTCGTTTTTGAGTTATGGTGTTCGTTTACACAGGCAATTTTAGAAGGTCCTGAAATCTGTGTTTCCGGTGAAATACTAATACCGAATTTTAGGTGGAATGCAATACTGCAGTTTTTATTCTGCGCAGTAGAGATAGAATTATAAGTATAATTTGTTGATAATTTTCACAATTCAGTCTTTCGTTAAGCACAATCGAAACTCTGGTACAAAACGTTAGCAATATGTGACTTTGGTGTCACTCTTCTAAATGGAGGGAAACTGTTTACCACCATTTACGCATTTGGCACAACTGGAGTAAACAATACGCAGCTAATAGTTCCTCTACAGAGCACGATGTCTAAACGAATAGAAAATTGGACGCAGTGGCGTAATAGAAAACGTTTATTATGACAAGGTCTTGTGTGTAACCCATAAAATATGTACAATATTAGTAAGCTGCTCTTGATTCCGCATCAGAATGTGTTACGGAATGGTATATGTGTCTCTATTTCGTCAGAGGTTATTCAGAGCAGTTTAATAACCCTGAGTCAGATAAAATATTCACAGTCTACGAATTATATATACAAGTTAATATGCATGACGAAAATAATAACAGTATTTGCTGACTAGAGTTTTGAAAATACGTAGAAAATAATTTCTGTTAATTCAAACAGATAGTGAAAATATAACCATTTTTTTCTGGTGATTCTAAATGAACAACTAAAATTCCTATAAGAAGAACTTTGAAAGTCAAATATACAATTGTATTTCTTTGTGCGTATATGTTTGCAACATTTACATTAAATAGCTGACCTTGGTATTATAACGACCCAAACAGTTAGGCTCAGGTGCTACAGAGAAAGAGTAAGAAGAATGGTCATTTCAGTTTAGTCTGAGGTTGAGAGGACTGAAATTGAAACTGATATTGAGAACGACTGTGTCATATGACCATGTGCGGGGAACCTATGATTTCCATTTGAAGCTCCACGGCTCCCTTCCCTTTTCAGGCTTGGACTTTCTACCGGGACACCCTAAAATCGGACACCACTCCGCCAGATTGATGTGAACGCCGAGAATCAACCTGGCAACTCTGAAACAACCAAGCAGCTGAAACGTGTAATGGAAATGAGAAGTAAAGTAAAATAGAGGGACAGAAAGCTCTGGGGAATGTAATAATGCTATACCACCTGAAGAAATTCCCAAAAAAAGAAGTTGGCCGCGATATTGCAGCCCAAGATTTCCCGAATACCAGTCTCACAGCTACCACCTGCACCAACTTGCTCGGTTTGAAAATTCGTAGCTAAGATGATATAATACAAAAGTGAAATACTACAGAAAGAAACCATTTAAGAAAAGCAACTTTTGAAATCTTGTCCTGGAGAGAAAAAATATTATTTATAATTATAGATTTGAAATCAGAGTATAGGTAACAGTAAACATTGTACCCAATGAGTTGAAAGAAAAAAGTATCCAGTATAATTAAACTAGTTATTGCAAATCTATATCTACTTTCTACCTTTTAGAAGTCCATTGTTCCATCAATAGTTCATTGTTTGGTTCCAAAGATGTTTCCTTTATCTCTCAAATGATAATTACTCTGACGTTAAATCAATGAAATATTGGTAACTTTGTATTTTCTTTGTCGTTCATTCATTCTGTATTTATCTGTTCATTTACTGTTCATTTTTTGTTTTAAAAATTGACATAACTTAGTCATGTATTAACATAATTTACTGTGGGAGCTATGACTAACCTATGATGTCCCTCAAGGAAAATTCCGCAACGTTGAAGCGGCATACAAAATCGTTTCAAATGCTTTCTGATTTAAGACAAATGTCATTCAGAATCAATAAATGAGCTATCTATACTTGTAAAATTATTTTCCTAATGACTTAGCACTCTTACTTATCAGCGGTAAACCTAGTTCGCTTACCTTTATACATGTTCCTTCTTTTACAATTATCTCAACAAACACTCTTACAATATTTTTTCGACTCGAATTGCCAGTAATATTGTCATTTGTTACTTCCATTATTTAGGGCCTAGATTAGAGATGTACAGATTCCACTTCAACCTTTCAACAAGACAAATAACTGTGCACGCAAGGTACAGTGGCCAAACCTTCCTTTAAACCTGCCAGGTTTAGCGGAATCCGTAGAGGCTGCCAAACCTTACTGGCGTGTTGAACTCTGCTATTCACACACAGCGCTGTATGTTCAGTAATGCAAATAATGAAAAAAAAAAATCTAGCCTTAAAGATAATGGTGATATAAACTTGTAACGAATTAGGGCCAGTCTACAGATTGGAGAAAACATTCGTAAATATGTCCTTCAAGGGATAGAATAAGCCAATAGGAGAAGAGAATGCTGAGTGTATTAAACTACTAATCTTTTAGTCTTCAGTACTGATAACGTAACAGATACTTACATATGTTCCCTTGATTCTAACACCCTCAAATAATTATATTATGCAATAAACTAATTAAAGCCGTCTTTTGGTCTGTTCCAATTGTGCATATTTAAATAGTGACAAGATTTTTTTCATTGTTATTTTATTTAGACGTCTTTTACTGGGTTGAACATCGTTAATATGTGTTGAATTTCAAATTAACTTAAAAATGACCCAAAGAATGCCTTTTCCTTCCTAACTTAGTGTTAGACGTATATTAACACACTAAAAAGTGCAAACAGTTTAATCTCAGGTGTAGCACGTTAGGAAGAAAAAGAGAAAAGAAGCCAAGTTTCCCGCAATTTGCCAAGTAGGGTTGTGTTTAGCCTGCCTAAGTGTGTTCCAGGCTGGAAGACTAGGCTTCACATTTTTATTTCCGAATTAAACTGTATGTCATCAAATAGTAATATTAGGATGAAATGTTGCACAGAATTTACAGAAATATAATATATTATCCGTAGATATATCATATAAGCCTATTCCAAGATATCAGACCATCAGACCAACACAAGATGGAATGTGGTTACAAATAATTTGGGCATGTACTTTGAATCAATCATCATAATTAT
The DNA here is from genome assembly GCA_030765055.1 of Mantis religiosa. NCBI lineage: Eukaryota > Metazoa > Arthropoda > Insecta > Mantodea > Mantidae > Mantis > Mantis religiosa. Next base: position 172,723,891 of record CM060947.1, on the reverse strand, counting down.
GATTTTGCTTTATCTCCTTATTTCCCCCAATATATAATCACACTCATTTCAGAGTTTTCTGGCCGACTTTTGACAAATGAACTTGTCATAAGATTATTGAAATTTCAAATACTTCACCGAAAACTAACATTTCGCTAAAAGTACCGTCGTTATTCTCACACCAGGCTTTGTTACTTCATGAACTTTTCAAACATTTTAAGCGACAAATTGAGCGGTTTGTGTTACAAGCACAAATGGCAGGAAGTTTCAAGTAATCTGAGGTTCTGAGACACAATTATTTTTATAAAAAACCTTCATCCCTTTAAAATGTAAATTTGCATTATTCTTCGGTGGGTATTTAAAGAATCAATTATTTCACATTATGGCTATAATTTCCGACTCCATGAAAGAAATGGTTGCCACTACTTTTACATTCTCTATCGTATTTATGAAAAGTATTGTAATCCATCCAAAAATTCGATGTTGAAACTTCACCGCAAAAATGTTCTGAAACCATTTGAACCCAAAAAGATATTTTTAGGATAACGTCTATGTGTATGTGGAAATTATAACTCAAAATATGAAAATTTGTCAAATTATAAAACTTGATTAACTTCAGCATATTCCAAGACACGAAGATTTTCAAGAATTTCCCCTACGCCAAATTACCCTTTATCCTTTACCTTTTAAGTATGTTAACTCCCACAAAACGAAGACTAACTGTTTTGATTACAAGTCCACATGCTTCAAATACTTTCATGTCAAATAAAGGATTTGTCTTATTTTTTTGGGAATAGATTCTAAAATCCTTTTCTCTTTAAATTGATTTGAAAAATTCATAAACTAAATCATGCTACACAAATATGTAGATCACGTTCATGGACATAGTTGCCATTTTTAATTTATTTTTATTTTATTTTTTATAAGTTGATCCATTTCCAAGATATTAACTGTTATTGATTTGAGTTTGCAAAAACTTAAGTACCCTTTTTCAAATTACGAGTCGTTATTCTTCTTCCCTCACTTTATCTCTCACTCGTCAAGTATGGAGGATGAAATTTCACATGGCAACGAGATCTTAAATTATGTTTAGTAACGCTTAATTTTACTGTACTCCTCTATTCCCATTTTACCTATAAATGCTTCTTTCTGAAAGTGAAATAGATGGAAGAATTAGAATTAGGTTTACTACCGAGGGGTTTCGGCACTGTGACCAGTCTTGATCTATTCTACCTATGACCCCAAGTGTGGTATCTCTGGGAAGGAAGGATGAAGCAAAAGGAGATAGAGGGCACCTCTCCAAAGACAGAGCTGAGAACAGGGTCCCTATATTATACTTAGATGGAAACTTCTCCGGCAGGCCATGACAACGGACATCCCACCCTGCTGTGGTTAGGAAAGAGTCCCACCACGAGACCTGGGTTCGAAGGCCGACAACCAACCTACTGGAGGAGCAAATGGTTTTCCTCAGAGCATATGATCCTGCCGTACACGCCGAGACACCCACCGATATTTCTGCCCGCCTTGGTAGCGTATATAGTAGCGTGTCTGCCTCGCGGTCAAAAGGTCCCGAGTTCGAATCTCGGCCAGGGTGAGTTATCTAGATAAGGTTTGTCCCCGTTTTACCTTATCCTGAAAGACGAATGTCGGGTAACTCACGTTACCCTGGGCTCATTTGAGCATCAGTTCACCCATTTAATACATCGTCCAATATGACTTAACGTTGGAGGACGTAAATTACAAAATAAAAAATGCTTCTACCGTGAAAGAGGTCACCAGATGAGAGATGATATGAAATGATAATGGAGATGAAATTGAGGGACAGGAATTTCGGGGTTAGTCCCCTTCAGCTGCCGAGGTGCGTGCGCTGCGGACCCTTAGCACTCGTGCTACCTCTGACGTTACTAGAGGAAACTCGGGCCGACCTGCCGAGCCCCTCCCGTCGGGGAGTTGTTCGGATTGGGTTGGACTCGAGGGGGCAGTGTGTTCCCGACACCCACGGGGAATTGGGTACCTCCAGCCAGGCTACAGCTGCCCGGAGGGGTTAGAGGGTTGTCTAATAAATCCCGGGTACTAGCCTGCAGAGCTAGTAGAAGGTGTGCTAGATCACCAGGCGGCCCCACCGAGGTTTTCGGGAGTTTTCCCTGCGGGGTTGACGCCCGTAAGTGGCGTATCCACTTCCATCCCGTCTTGGCGTTGTGCTCAGTGGGGGGGGGCTTTTTAAGAAATCGGGTATTGCCCTATGGAAAGAGCCCCGGAGTATCCATCGCTCCCGGGTAGAAGGAGGCCCGGGTCCTTGGTCCTACGGGTCCAGGACTAATGGGAAAAGAACCTCTGCACTTAACTGTATTGAACGCATTAGCTTTTTAATTTTCTTCTTGTGACTTTAATGCGCAATAGTCTTCGTTCTACGGGTCACCTACACACGCTAAAGCATTCTCTAGTATGAATTCAACCAGCCAGAGGGGCCACTGCCTGTAATCCAAATAACTTGAGGGCTCCAACTTGCTTTGATGTATTCCTCAATATTCTCTTTTATCGTGCTTTTTAGCCGTCTGTAGCGAGTTAAACTAGACGAGGCAGATAAGATTAAATTGATGGCGTATAGCACACCGCGAGTACACCGAAATGTTAGTTGATTTGAACATTTCATCACTTCTTGCAGCGCGTGTCTCAGCGGAGTATTTATATGCGACGATGCAAGTTGGAATGCGCGAGAAGTAGGTGCAATGGTTTCTGTGATGTGCCATTCCTACACGTGCCGCAGGGAAAATACCTCTCTTGGAACTATGCTGAGGTCGATATGAGTGACGGCGTGGCCCAGCTGCGTGGCGTAACTTTATCGCTATTAATTTAGCGTGCAGCCAAACCCGCCAGCTTACAAACCTGTCCAACCAATAATTTGTTTCTTGCTATGGTGCCTTTCTGGTCTAGCGATATAGGTTTATCATCTTCGCTGTTGGTCTGATGTCTTCATTCGGTCATCAGCAGGTATTTACTTCCAAGCACTAAAGATAGGTCGGATGGAAATTAGGTTGAACTTTTAAAGGTAAAGGTAAACACACAAATGAGGTATAGAGACTATTACTACCCGAGACGACCGGCGGTCGACGGGGAGCGGTGGATATAATCCTTATCTTATAATAGATGCTGGAAATGTTGATCTGCTTTCAAACAGGCAGCATATCTCGTGTAAATGTTCTCGCTCATTCTCCGAAGCTCAGCAGCAAGTATTCTTGTGAGTTCTTGCACGATGTTTTCCCTAAATTCCTGTAGTGTATGGGAATTGGAACGATACACTTAGTCTAAGGATTTTAGTCTGCCTCTGCTGGCGTAAGTTCCCCGGCAACCGCAGGCTATCTCGCTCAGTAGAGAGAGGCTGTAAGTGGGTTCGATTATAATTTATTTACCCGGTATGACTTACTCTAGTTTTGTACAAACCATTTCTACAAACGATTATTCCTCTATTTCATGTTAATTGAGATAAACATTTGCACAAATTGTCTTAATGCTAATTGTAGGATCTAAGAGTATATGGCAATAGAGTATGCTTTAAGCATAGTCAATTCTTTTAAGAGATAGTCTATGCGATTACTCTAAAACTCGGTTGTATTTACATGACCAGGAGGTTAAAAAAGAAAACAGGAATGACCCATATTTGAGGAAAGATAACTATCGGAAAATTCAGACAAATAACAAGGAATATATGAGAAACTGTACACGCAACTAAGTAATGTAATCAACATAACTTTAACAAACTCTACAGTTTTTTCTGTAGTATGATTGTGTCTGTTTTTTATCACATCTACGAGGACTGTTCAATAAAGAATGATCACAACTCTTCTTGACAACGTACCTTTACTCATCCTCACAATTTTGATGGTCTTTCTCAAAATAGTCTCTCCTGAATGCGATGCATTTGTCTCAGCGTTTCTGCCAGTCTTCAAAAACATGCTGGAAACCATTTTTGAGAGATCCTTCAAAATCGCCTCCGCAGCTTTCACCACTGCTTCTGATGATGGATAATGCCTCCCACGAAGGCGTTTTTCAAGTTAGGGAATAGAAAAAGGTCTCGTGGGGCTAAATTCGAACTATAGGGAGGGTGAGCGATGCACTTCCCGTTGATTTTTGCAAGATATTCTGCAACAACATTGGTAATATGCGGCCGCCCATTATCGTGGTGCAGTACCCAGCCTGCTTCACGGAAATGTGGTCTTTTGCGCCTGATATGGACTTGCAATGCTTTAAGGATATCCCAGTAGTATTGTCCAGTTATTGATGTGTGTGCAGTTACAACACGCTGATAAAACATTTCATGAATATCAAAGAATGAGATGACCATAACCTTCCCAGCAGAAGCAACCATTTTCGCTTTTTTATGGGTTGGTGACGAAGGAGATTTCCACACTGAGCTTTGCTGTTTGCTCTCAGGATCAAAATGATATAGCCAAGTTTCATCAACAGTGATTACGTTTGATAAAAGCTCCGGATCTTCCTCTAACATCAACTTTAACTGCATGTTACCTCCATTACAGTGGTAGGCGATACTGAACATGTCTGAATTTGCCTGGTTCTCACAGGCGGCAACCAGGAGTACGAACAATGAAACTACTACGGCGTGTTTGTTTCACATTAAGCTAACAATATAATAATATTGAATTTTAGTGCGAAAAATTATGACCGTAAGAAATGATGATCATTCTTTATTGAACAGCCCTCGTAGGTTAAGCATCAGTAATACAGAATGAAGAAGATTTTAGAGACTACCTCAGAAGATTAAATAGTTGCATCTTTTATCATGAAAATATCGTAAACATATAACATTTTATCAATATCATTTACCCATCTGTGAAAATCCTAAAATCTACAATTTTGCTTGGATTGACTTGAAACTTGAATAAAGTTATTGCAGTATTGACAATATTTTACAGACCAATTTTCAGACCTTTGTCCAAAATAATTATTGAAATATTAATATATTTATAGTGTTTTATGGTCATTCAGCTGTTCCATATGATGCAATTTTAGTTTCAGAAAAATAATACTTTGCGGTTATACTCATAAATACATTATTACTAAATTATGAGATGAAATTTCAATCTGACCCTTGGTTTACTATAAACAATTATTCAATTCTTCTTTTATTAATTTTTAATATTTGCTTGTGAAATATGTGCCTTGTTATTTAATTTCACAAACACTGGTGACATTATAAAAAGGAATCATCTCAATAATTTCCTTTGGTACTGATTTTATCCAAGTACAAAAATTTTCAAGCTCCTAGTTTGAATGCTGCGTCGTGTTGAGCAATTTGTGTTCTGAAAAGCGTTGAAAATTAAAAGCACGAGAAAATCACCAAAATAGGTAATATAAAGCACTGTACCCACTTACAGTGACCCACTTAAATAGTCATGTGCCACAATTTTAAAGGGTTGTATTGCATTAAAAATAATAGGAAATTGAAGTTCGCGGACTACTCTATTTAATCAGGACAACAAATTCTCATGTTTGCACTTTTAGACCTATTTTCACAAATGGGTGTCCTTAAAGGCATTTTTGAGAAAATTAAAATTATTAAAAAAATTGTTTCATTTAAAGAGTAATTTGTGGTGGGAAGATTTTCTTGTGTAACGTATTGGAAGATATTTAAATAATTACGATCAGGATGGCTCAAGCGTGTTCTTCTGTGGCCTTCATTTTGGAGGTCCGGTTTCGATTTTCGTGGTTGACCTATATGACCCATGGGTATTTTTCGTGGGTTTCCCGGGTCACCAGGCGAATGTTGGTAGGTTAATTACATTCCTCGAATTTCCTGACCCTCCATTTCATCTCCAATATCATTTTGCACCATCCCTCATCTGGTGGCCCCTCTCTGGTGGTATAAGTGTCGGCGGGTGTCTCAGCGCTGTCGTAACTGCTTGGGTCGGCCGCCCTCTATCTTCTCTCGCCTCACCCTTCCTCCCCCGGGGATGCCCCACTTAAGGGCATAGGTACAATAAACCAGAGCTTTTGGTGCCGAATCCCCTCCGTAGTAATTCTAATCCTTCGTATTTGACGTCTTTGCAATTTTAGTTATGCTATTTACACACACACACACACACACACACACACACACACACACACACACACACACACACACACACACACACACACACACACACACTCATTCATACCTTTACTTTTTCTTTCACTAGACTCCAAGTGAAAACTCTTTCGAATTTTTGAATGCAATGCATTACAATGCAGTACTAAGTACGATATGGCGGGATTCGAAACGCAGATCTGCCGTTCACAAATCCATGTCGTAATGACATCGTTTATATAGTATGATTATAAAAGTTATCTTCCAACCATACTTTTCTTCTAATTGCTGAGGAAGTATAGAGTAATTTTAGACTTCTATCCTATACTAAACTTAACTTATTTGAATAGTTAGTTTAATACCCTTCAACATAATTGATTAGTTTTCCTTTCAGGAAAAGGAATTTTAATAAATAAATATTATTGCTGCAACGCAAATATAGTGACAGAAAGTGCAGTTGCGACATTTCTGCAAATTAGGGACAAACAATATTTTGTTCATTCCGAAATGTGCTAATCGTCAAAAACATAGTATCAAAAATGCGGTAATTTCAATATGTCACAACTGACCAGTAAAATAAATTTCAGAGGCGAACGTTTTTGCACAGCCTATAGTTTGTACTGTTGGAAGTTAATAGCCTCTAAATTCCTTTTAAGCCTCTTACCGGATTCCCAAGATGCGTGACTGTTAGAACGACGACGGATATGGCTCCTTTCCAGTGATTCCCTTATACCTTCTGGACCTTCCCTTCTCCCCACAAAGATATTGCAGTACCGCACGGAATTTCATTCACACCTCCAACTACTTCATACTCCGGCTGCTTCCATAAAGCATTAATCCTAAGGAACCTTATATTTTTGTAACCAATTCTTTATCATTTCAGCACATTCAGTTTATTGAGCAGTTATGGGCAGTATGTAAAAGTATACAATGAAGAAACATCCATAACCCAAATACACAAGTTTAAGACTTTTTTGGTAATTTACGACTGAGCTACCTTCATCCGTGCAAGAAATCTAGTGTAACATGCACTGTACAATTCCTGGTAGTTGTTACGTTTTTAAGCAATTTTCATGATATTGGTAGTTTGGGCAAACATTATAAATGTGTTTAACATCAGCATTTTCAAAGCAACAGAGGTATAAATATTGTCGCGAATCCATTGTGCTACTATCGGGCAATGCACACAAAGGGGCAGATAGTGCAGTGCAGAAATAAGGGACAGATAATGCAGTGCGGAGACAAAAGGCTTGCCGAAACAGATAAATATAGATAATTGGAAAGTTCTATTATGTGTTTCAAATGGTAAGGGTTCTGGAGTCCAGCTAATCAGATGCCGTATCACACTCAGTGTTGCCAGCTTGTTACCCCACTTCTTTTATATTTCCCTCTCTCTCGCACACTCATACAACATGCAGGTCTGCTTGGTGCAGACGTAAGAGTAAGCAAATTATTACAAATCTTTACAATGATGCAGTTGCCAAAACAAAAATTGGAAAAAGCCTTTTTGCAAATTATGTATATTTTAAAATACTATAAATATAATTATAGTTTATAAATTACCCGTTTTTCTAATCCAATGGAACTGCCAGTGGCTCATCCATATCGCTGTCAATGTCACTTCCGTTAAGAGACAATTCGTCATTGTCACTGTCTTCATCGTCTGAGTCTTGCAAATTTATGATTATAGGTTCCAAAATCTCGTCACGTGCTATTTCTTTCTTGAAATCGTCTTCTTGAAGGTTTTCTGCGTGCCTCACGCAGTTTTCCCAGTCCTGTTGTGTTACCTTGTCAATTTCTTCGTAAAAAAGTCGGTTAACGTCCGTCAGTTTAAAAGTATTATTTATTTTTGCAATCCCCCTTTTTATTTGAGCCCACACCAACTCAATTGGATTATATTGGCAGTGGTAAGGTGGGAGGCATATTACCTCATGTCCCGTTTCAATTGCAAGTTGATCCAGCTGATACACTCTACCGTGTTTTAAAACGGAAGTACTCTTTGCAGTAACTCATTTGTAGTTTCTGTTTCCGAAAAATTTTGAAGAACGTCTACACCTGAAAAATAGTACTTCGAGCCTGACTTCGCAATACCTGCCTTTTTGACTCGCCACTAAATTTACCGCAAGAAGCCATTGCACTATTTAACTCTTACTCTACTGTTGCGTAAAGAACAACTGAATGATATTGATCTGAACTCTCCTGAGTAAATAAACACTTCTTATCCAACATTCATTCATAAACATAAGCATACAGCATTCCACAGGCTATCAGGAAATGAAGTGTTTGCTCTTTCTCGAATTTAACATCTTTACTTATTCACAGTAATTCCTTTATCAGTCATGTCAATAGTTTAAATTTCAGTTCTGAGTAATTAAAAGTATATGTGCATACATACACACCATCAACTTTGAACTCTCTAGAGTAAATATAGATTACGAACCATTCATAAACAAAGATATAATGTGGCCAGACACGTTCTGCCAGCGCAGCCGGAAATTTGTTTCCTCTTGCTCGAATTGGATTACTCAAAGCAATTCTTTTCTCGCATCATGTCAAACATTTACGTTTCAATTCTGAGAAATTTCAAATATACGTACACGCATACATGCCAAACAATAATGATATTCATACAGTGCTTACGTCACGACTTATTGTTATAATACAGGTAATATGGTTTATTTATTCGTATTAGAAAAACTATTTGAGCTAAACATATGGGATTTTCATGGTTATGTTAGATACATTACTCTCTACCTTCCACATGGATCAGTTTCGGCAAAATCTGAATTTTTGTCTTAGCGCGAATAGTAGTTCATACAGATTGATTAGGTTGGAGCTCCTCACACACCACTTACCGGGAATGCAATACAACACCGCAGGACTCCGATTGGTTGCTCACCTAGTAGTGCTCAAGGACAAATACCTTCCCATTTGAAATACATAATTTTGACATCTTGATTGATAGAGAATATTCCACAACCGTCTGGAATCATGAATGGTCGTATAAAAGGAAGTCGCAGTTACTTAAGGAGTGAGTTGAATTGGAACTTGAGAATCGTCCGCGTACAGGTGTTTTGAAAGTCAACTCTTTTGTCTGTGGGTGTGTCAGACGAACTTGAAGGCTGTATTTGTGCATGTTACGTAATTCTGCTACTGTAAGGGTTGACCAAAGTGGGTTTCTACTGAAATAAAGAGCATAATGGAATTTCTGCAACTGGACTATTAATTCTACGAACCCACAAAGTCACAATACCCATATTTTACGTTTTTATAACCTCTTATTCAATGAGATAGACCCTCACAAATTTAATATGATTAAATCAGTAAAACTAGGTCAAAACTAGTCTGCATTCTTAATCAGCGTTAAGATGTATCAATTTAGAAATTTAAAACTATGGGTAGGTTTGAAAGGAATCTAACAATGCTAAATTATAATAAACTGAATATTCAAGATTTATCACAACAAAGTTTACTGGAACTTGGCATGGCACGTCCACCCTGAGCAATCGTTCACGCGTTAAAAGAGTCAACAGAGAGTTAGTACATTTAAATCTCAGTTCTTTAAGTTCCATCACGCTGTTTTTATAAACAAACAAAGGGCCTCCGCAGCATTAACATAAAACCAAACCACACGGATGATGGCTGCCTCAATAGCGTAGATGGTAGCGTGTCTGCCTGACGTTCAAGAGGTCCCGAGTTTGAATCTCGATCCGGGTGAGTTACCTGGATAAGTTTGTCCTGGAAGACGAACGTTGGGTAACTCTAAGCCCTATGGACCCTGGGCTCATTTGAGCATCATTTCATTCCCCATCCGATATTACTTAACGTTGGAAGACGTAAATTAAAAAAAAAAACACGGACAGCACAAATATGTCCCAATATTATATTGTCACCCGAACGGACCTGTGTGGACCTGTGACAGTCGAACTGGTGAATTGTAATTGTGTGCATTACGTAATTCTGTGTAATCGGCAAGTGCTCCGATTGTAATTCGGTGGAAATAAAGAACATTTTTGAGTGGTGCAATTGAACTTTTAATTTCGCGAACCCACAAAGTCACAATATGTTATGTTAATAGAGCATAAATAGCGTCAAAGGGCGCGCATTCCTATCACAATAAAAAAATGAATAATCATGAACAGATCTCCGTAATGTTTCATTTCCGTACTACACACCTTCTTCCTATAACTCTAATCATCTTCTAAGTTGAGGATTGTTACGAACTAAAAACAACACATCGCACGGGAAAAGAGGCGTACAAAATTGGCCCCATCGGCACCATTTGGCCAAAGCAGTGAAAATCGTTCATACTGACATGAACTGCCGTAGTGATTTCTACAGCATTGGATAAAACTACTCATTAGTTATTACGAGTACTTAAAAAAATCTCATCTTGGCTTCTTTGAGCAATTACTACAGTTGCTTCTATCACATTCACCAAGCGGACAACAATTTGTTACATGTAAGAGTCATATATAATTTATTTATGTTAGAAAACCTACTGTTTCTTAAGGATGAAACTTAAGGACTTTATTTATTCTTTTTTAATGATGACTTACCAAAAATAATACAAGTTTCTGAATGGATTCTTTACGAAACGTGAATAACTCTTAAGTGTTAGAAGTTGATGTAAACAACGTTGTGCAATAGAGTGAAAGTAACTACTATATACTACTTAAGCTCAAAAATGTTCTGCAGCAATTGCAATAGCTTTTTAATTAAAAAAATATTTGAGAAACAAAAGAAGTTTAACTAAAAATAATTTCAAAACTTAAAAAAATATATCTGAATGTCGCATTGGTGATGATAATAACAATGTAGTAGTGGTGGTGGTGGTGGTGGTAGTGGTGATGGTGGTGGTGGTGGTGGTGGTGGTGGTGGTGGTGGTGGTGGTGGTGGTGGTGGTGGTGGTGGTGGTGGTGGTGGTGGTGGTGGTGGTGGTGGTGGTGGTGGTGGTGGTGGTGGTGCAGCAGCAGAAGCAGTGGATTATTCGGAGGGGGTACGGCACGTCAAACAGACTATCCTCCAAATGGAGCGTCCCCAAGAAGGAGGATGAGCTGAGAGGAGACAGATGGTGGCTGACCCCAAGGAGTCACTACAGTACAGAGGGCGAGGTCCCTACATTTTACCGGATAAAAACTCCCCGGTGGTGGGAAATCGTCATCCCACCTACCGTGCACCCGAAAAAGTCACGAGACCTGTTCGGAGACCGGAGGCCTCCTCCCCAGAGCAGGATTCTCCAGGCAGGCTTGCACAACCGGGATTCCACCTGCCGCATTGCTGAATCGACCCACTAGGCCGGCTCGAAGATCGACGTCCATCCCGCCGAGGGAGAAGCGTTTCCCTCAGAGCATATCATGCCGCCATGCGAAGCCGAAACTCCCACCGACACTTGCTACCCTGAAAGAGACCATCAGATGAGAGATGACATGAAATGATAATGGAGGTAAACAGGAGTGGCAGGAAATACGGGACATGTAATTGATCTACCCAGCATTCATCTAGCGATCCGGGGAACCCCGATAAAACCATAGGTCAGGTAGGTTGATCACGGGAATTGAACCCTGGTCTCCCAAATGCGGGCCACGGACTAAACCGCCAGAGCCATCCCGCTCGGTTAGTAATAATAATAGCAATGATAATAAAAATAAAGTTTCATTAAGCTCGATTATATTTAACATCGAGTATAAAGGATAATTTAATATTATTATGGATTACATAAGTTTGAAATTTAAGGGGAGGATTCCTATATACCATTTGTTGATTTATCATTTAGCATATTTATGCTTATTTCCATGATAAAGTAATATTTTGGTCATATTTTTTGTATTCTTATAGTGTAGTCAGCAGCCAATTAGAAACAAACCAATAATGATTCTTTAGAAAAAGTAGTTCAATATTTTGATTCTTCTAATTCGTCACTCTTTAAGATTGTGTAGGATGCATTTTCTTCGCCAACTTTGACAATAAATTTGGCATATATAAAATTGAACTTAAAATCTAATATCAGGTCATATTACCCCCCTATAAACTGTAAGAATTTCACTTAAAAATGCATTAAAATTGTGAAAGAAATAGCAAGTTAATTAAAGAGAACGAAAAGTTGAATAAATTACTGCAGCGCTGCAAGAATTGCTGGTGTCTAATACAGGTTATATATGCTATGCTTTCCAAAATCAGTGACATTCTTTGTGGGTTTCAAGCAAAGTTTGAAGATTCTTAGCCTGCATTTTCCCCAGATGAATTAACTTACTTCAAATATTTGTGGCCACTAATGGCGTATCTCGAATGTGAGAGCCCCTTGTGGTTTACCGAGGAAATATACGAGTCAAATGGAGAATTTAATGTCATGGCGGTAAGTTGGCCATGGTAGCTCAATGGTTAGAGCGGCTGGATGCAAACCAGTTCAGTGGTTCAAATCCCGCCCATAGTATTGAATTTTTCATGTTGGTTCTATCAAATACCTTAGCCTATATAAGCTAGTATGAGAAAATGATTAATTTCTATTAATTAACTAAAATATAAAACACCGTTTACCGTGAATAACTTCTTACTTTTCCTAATGTAAACTTAGCTAAATTATCGCACTCCAATCACAAATTTGAGATCGAATTTTCGCAGAAATATAAAGCTTGGAACACCCTGAATCTAATAAGCATTTTTAGAAATTAAAGAAATGCGCGTGTGCGTGTCTGTGTACGTCTGTGAACAGCGTTTCTCCAAAACAAAAAATTTGGTGAAATACCAAACTTAATACAGCATCTTCCTTGAATGCGAGACGATGGTTTCCAAGACAATTTTTCCATCCCAGATTACCCATTACTTGGGAAAACTTTTTTAATGTTGATTTTCTTAAAATGACTAAAACTTTGGTTTAAAATATCATATATTTAAGTTATTTTTATATGAAATATACATATATTAGTTTTCTGGAAATGTACTCTCTTAAATATGAGAAGATTTTTGTACAACTTAAAAATCATAGGAGATGGGTATGTGTAATCCACCATTTCGCAGATATGCTTTGTTATGTGTCTGATTTTCCAATATTTATACTTTCCTTAAATGGTAAACCGTTAGTCACTTTTTAACTCTTGGCTCTGCTAAGAGAACGTATTTTCAAAGACATTACATAGCGACCAGCTCTATAAAGATTTATCTATGGCTAAGAGTACCCTGCATGGATGGAACTGTTCAAAGCTGTTCAAAGCAGTTCCAGTAAGTTATTAACCGAGTTGAAATCTTGTTCGCCCTGAGTGATCCGGACAAGGTTTTCTTTTACGAGGTTGTCCCTTATCCTGATAGATCAATGTTGGGTAACTCTGGACTCATTTGACCATCATTGCGACTATCCTCCGATACGACATTGTAGGACGTTAATTTTAAAAAAAAATGTAACTTGGAGTCATAATAGAAAACCGTGGATAACGGGTGAAATGTTTTGTATGTGGCTCAAAGGACAAACCTGCAAATGAGAAATGAAATGAAAAGTTGTATTGTTTGCTAACAATGCAACAAGCCATGTAAATTTTAACTATTGAATGACCTTTTTAAGATTTTTCCACCTAACCATTCCAGTGAAATTCAACCAGTAGATAAAGGCGTCATACAGACGGTAAAACTACTGTAGAGAAAGCTGATAATTGCCAGTTGTAATTAATGCTTGAGACGATTGATTTAATGCAATAGAATGTGCAACAGCAGTAACTATTGCTGATACAATGGAAAGAAAATATGACATTTTTAAGGATTTCTTTAAGAAACAGTTCCAGAGATTCTCGTTGAGAATATTACCGTCGCAGAAGCACATCCCATTCAGAACATCTCAATAAGAGATGAAATAGACACCTTCCCGAAGATAATCGTAATCAACTTCCTACCACTGAAGTAATAGAACATTCTAATCACATATTATTGGTCTATGAAACTGTTCCTGCTACCACTCAGTAGAAAAACTAGTGAATGTTTGATTAACCAATAAAAAGAATGAAGAAATATCTTCAGATGAAAATAATGCGTTATTTTTTCCTGAACATCCAAGTATCAATCTGAATGTTTATGGAATTGGGCAATTATAATGCATTTCCACATGGTCAGCCACACTGATTGACCTTTCATCTGCACTTGACCAAGATATTGAAAAACAATTATCATCATCAAAAATGAAACATTTAAGCAGTGTCTTTTAACAGACTTTTTAAAAGATCTGATCGCCTACAGTCACATGACTTTCTTTACTTTCTTTACTTGCGCAAATTATTGCTAATTTTCTTATAGCTGCAAGGAGCATATGAGAATAAATTAGTCTTTATAAACGATAGTCAAATCTTTATGCTGGTCGCTATGTGATGGCTTTGAAATTCCATTATCTTTGCATAGGCAAGAAATAATAAAATAAATAACGATTTTTCCAATTGAGAAAACTACGGTATAAGTATTGAAAATTTGAAAAAAAAAATCAAGAAATATATTAGAACTGTTTAGTTCCATAAAAAGATATGCCGTACATAAATTGTGTGTATATAGGAAATATGTACCTTTCATGCAGTAAGATTTAGTCTATCTGTTATGGCTTCAGAGTTATACAACATTTGTTGAAAATTAAGATGATTTCTTAGGAGACATTCCCAGAAAACTCTTGTTTTACATTAATTTTGTCATCAAAATATCTATACGTGTAATGTTTTAATCAAAATCGTTAGTAATTTTCGACAAAATCAAAATATTTCAAAAATTCTTCCTGTAAATGTTAATTTCATATGCGGGAATTTTCTTCAAATTCTTTAGGCCTAGGAAGGTACGAAAATAAATAGCACGTTTAGTATTTAAATAGATTTTCGTTTTTGAATTACGGTGTTCACGCACACAGATAAACACACACACACACACACACACACACACACACACACACACACACACACACATACACACACACTAATTGCTTAAGACTACTGAATTCTCTTTCATATTCCATTGTACTTATTACGAAATATGTAATAAAAGCTCTTCAACTATTAAATGGAGTCTATAAAGATAGTTTGCATAGCGGTAAGTAGAGATATTCATGTGATTATTCACATTATATTTTTTACCTTCTATTTATAAAAATATATTGTTTATAATAATAATTACTATAAGAAGGCTTTTGAATTGGAAACCAACGTACAGGGGTGAGCATATGTAGGTACACAGTAAATTTTAATAGATTAAAATGAGTAATTTTGATTTGTATTGCTATAATAGACGTAACAGTGTTTAATACTCTAAAGAAAGCCTGCACTTAACAATTGAGGAACAGGTAAGTCAGCCCGGCGTTTAAGTGTGGGCAGGTCTGTCATGTAAACGAGTTCATATCATTTTGAAGACAAGTGTAAACTGAAACGTTTACATTAACATCTTAAGGGCTCCACAAGTTCAAATTCAACAAGGTGATGGTGACTTTTATGTCGAACAAGATGGAGCTCCTACTCACCTGTGCTAAGCCTTCTAGATGAATTTCAAAACAGGTGGATAGGACGACGAGAGTCGATTGACCGGCCACGAAGATCTCCAGTTCTTACTCTTATATACTTCTTTATACTTCTTTAGGGGGGGGGCGGAATGGTTGTTAAAGATAATATATTTGCAAAAAGATCTCAGCCCATATAGTTGATGAAATGATTCAATACATAAGATAGGCGTGCCACGAAATTGATGAAGATAAGGAAATATATACAATAGTATGTTTGAGTGTGACATGTAGACTACAATAATCGTAAGTGCTGAAGGCAAACAATTTGAACATTTACATTAGTAATAGTGGTAGTAATAGTAATAAGTCCACGTTACATTTTTTGATTTTATGTTTGTATTGCAGTGATTTATTTGCACATATTTAATATATAATGTGTCAATACTGTATACCAACATATGCCCTCCCCTGTATAAAAGTAATGGATAGAGAAATTGGTGCTTCTGTTACAAATACGGTATATCCACTTCCAGATTTAGGCTATGTGAAGTAAAGCTGACCTCCTCAGCAAAAAGTGTCCGGTGCTAAGGCTAAATGTGATTTAGAGGTGCAATGTAAAGGACGAACTTTTGGAACTGTGCCTAATTAAACGTACTTTCGTTCTCTGCAGTGTGATTCACAGGTTTACCGTGGTCGAAAAGAACAATCATAAGTAATCGAGAACATCTAGACACAAACGCTCGGCTGTATGTGATTGTAAAAATAACACAGCCTCTGCTATAAACTATTTTCATTTTTAGAGCTAAGCGTTCGTAGCCTCCTTCATTAACATTCCGTTTAATCGTGTATTATGTAAAGTGGTGAGGGGGAATTTCTTCCTCGAGAATAGCCTGGCACATTAGCTGCTCAGGTAATCGCACACTGGTTCCAAATCAGCAGAACTAATAGTTGTCATTTTTTGGAATACGGCTTTGCCTAGTAGGCTTTCTCTGTTTGACGGGGCCCCAATAATAATCATTTCTATGGCCTAGTACAGGTGCAACCAACACCAGGCCCATCAAGATATTTTAAATTATCCACCGAAAGCTCAAGATCAGGTAAAGCTATTTATTATCAAGAAAGAACGGAGGGATGTGCGCTAGTATGTGATACAGGTTAGTGGACGCAAAATATTAATGACGTCAGATGTACAGCACGGCCATCAAATGTGCAAACAACTGCCAGTAGAAATAAACTTCGAAAACAATGTAATGTAGTACTCCGCGAGCTAGTGAACCACTGCCTTGCAAGTGTCAAAGCCCCCGCAAGACTTTCAGTATTTCGTAATATGGCATCAGCGATTCCTCTGCCACCAAAGTCAATGATTAATAGGATGGAGTGCTTGGATAGAGGCCGTCATGTATTAGGCGGTGCATTACAATGATATTTTAAACGTTATTAGCGCTCCATGTTATTGTAAGTGCAAAATCTCTGATATCGTGTGAACTATCTGAAAACCTTTAGTTCGTATCCAACAAATGTTGCAGTGCTGCCCAAAGCTATTAAACAATTAGAGAAATCGGGTTTTTAAATGCGTAAGAGCATACGCATAATAGAAGTCTTACGTAAATCAATTAATAGTATACCTTTTGGGCCAGGTGAAAGGTAAATTCCAAATCTAAACAAAAATTGTAGTTGTCAAACTATAGGTATGTGAAAGTTTGAAAAGTAGTAAAAATGAAACCACGCCAAACATGTGCACCTGTCTGACATCATGTGACGTCGAAAGAAGTTTTTCACGGTTTAAAAGCTGCTTCATAGCAATAGGGGTAGAAATTTCATATTTAATGTTTTACGATTATATATTGTAACACAGTGTAATGCACTTTTTGACGATATTATACGAAAATAGCAGTATGTATAAGCCTTTAAGTGCAATTCCAGAATTCATAGATTATGGTGTTTGTAAGTTGTGCTGCAGTGAGGCGGTTGTCATAGTCAAGCTGTACCTGTCTATAGTTGTTTACATGCGCCAGTGATAACAGTACAGTCCATGTGCAATATACCTATGGATAAACGCTCACGCCTCCGGACTTAAGCGTCAGAAAAGTTTCGTATTTCTAATTCAAAATGACTTATTTACGAAAAAGCCCGCTTTTCTTTTCAGAGTCAAACCCATAAATACTCCATATTCTTATAAATGGAATCAATAGTAAACTCTAACCACTCAGGACTTTGCGATTAATTTAAAAACATTGTGCATCACCAATTCTCTTAAATGCGTTTGTTATGAGAAATCACGATATTTATTTTATATGTCATAGAAATACATATTTTAACATATTTTTAATCAAAACCTTTAAGAGGCATTTTTGAGAAATTATTAAACAAATATCGCAATTCCACATAAATGATTAGAGAGGCAGAATTCCCCAGAAAATCTTCATGTCGCATTCTTTAAAATAAAAAGTTAACCACTAGCACGACAGCCCTAAGAGGGCCAAGACCTACCAACCCGGCTTCCGGCCTCACGCCCACTTACGCACGGCAGAGATGGGCGATCATCCAACCGATACGGGAAGGAGATGTGGTCAGCATCTTGGCATCCCCCAGCAGGAACGTTGGTTTTCGTGACCAGGGCCGCTTACCTATCGTAAGCTCCTCACTTTCCTCACGATGCTGAGTGGGCACCGGTCCTATACCCGGGACCGAAAATCCCTCACCCCATGGGTGGGATCGAGCCCGGGGCGCTTTCCGTGACCAGGGACCAAGGCATGCTGCCTTAACCCGCTACACCACGGCTCGGGACGCATTTTTGAAAATACTGAACTTTATACCGAGGTCGGTATTTTACCAATTTTTGTCTCTGTTTACACACACGCACACAAAAATACCTATCTCTAAAAATGCTTCTTTTTGGGTTCGTTGAGCCTCAAATCTTCTATTTCCGATAAAATCTCATATTGAATTTGTTTTAGTAGAATTCAGTATTTGCTATATTTGCTACACGGTTCTGGATTCAAGCCCGACGGAGGGCGCATGCAGTTCCTATAGGGGAAACTGTTCGTTGAACTAGGTGCCACAGGAAGATTCAATTTGTATATGCTAAGTGTCTTGCCCTCTGCTATGTTGAGGCTCCTAAGAAGGCCACCTGTCTCCTTTCACCTCACCCTTTCCTTCCGGGGCGTGCCTCTCTGGAAAATTGAAATTGATTTTTATTTATGGACACCCTTTAGCCACTTTGGTTCCCAGCGTCCCATTCCATATTGGGCTAAAGACCGCTCAGCGTCTTCTTCATCAGTCTTGAAGTTATTTTACGTATCGTAAATCAATGACATGAACCCCCGGCGTCACTTCTTTTCCAAAGGGACCTACCAAGAATTTGAAACCTTCGAACGATAGCATTTTAGCCCTAGGCCAAGGAGAATCACCCCTTTTCGGTGGTAAAAGGTCACATCAGCGCTGGGCCGAAGTTCCTTCGACTACATTAACTCACCTTGCCGTACTATAGGTAAGTAGAGAAAATAAACATACAAGATTTGAAAATTAATCTCTATAACAAAGAATAGCAATGCCAAAAAAATGTATTCCACATAAATTGCATGCTTTAATGAGATGCGTATTCTATATTTTAGAGTTTACGAATCACATAAATGAATTCACAACTAAGATGTCTTCACAGACCATTCATATAAATTTCAAGGTAGTCATGTG
Source organism: Mantis religiosa (assembly GCA_030765055.1). Classification (NCBI taxonomy): domain Eukaryota; kingdom Metazoa; phylum Arthropoda; class Insecta; order Mantodea; family Mantidae; genus Mantis; species Mantis religiosa. The sequence goes on along the minus strand of CM060947.1, from coordinate 172,704,686 downwards.
ATTTATCTATCATGTATTTTAAACATACACTGTTTTAATAAAAGAAAAACGATAGAGCTCCTTTGGGAAATGAAATGTTTCACGTTTAAGCAATAGTTTGGGGTTTTCTAGAAAAACTCTTAGCACAGCCAACAACAGCTCAACGGAAATATCTGGTATTTAATCGACTTATCTGTTTGAGCTATCTGTTCAAACACACAGATCCAACATTTTTCTAAAAACGCTCTTTCTTCATTCTGGGAGTTTCAAAAAGTGCGTTTTGAGGTGAAATCTTGGTAGAATATTTGGATAGAATGATAAGAAGTGAAAGTAGTGAAATTTTGTACAAATTATTTGTAAAATATAAGAGAAAATTATACAAATTCTTGCTAATACAATACATCAGCTAGTTTAATCCCTTTAATTTGCCATATTTGCTTACTTCATACGATTCTTCTGTTGTGTAATAAAGACAAGGGCGAAGACAATTATTTTACTTTAAACGAAAAAAAAGTAGCCAATAGCTAGTACATTGCTTGAACCACGTCACAGAATAACTGAGTATCCCTTTAGTAATGCATGGGATGGTACTTGTGTAGAATGTCGTGGGAAATGAGCAGGTGCAGGACGGAGTTAAAATAAGAACCTGCCACAAAGTGACATTCGTGTACTCAGCTGCTCAGCACGTGTAGTTTATGTTCTGTGTTCATGACGGGCTTGAGAAACAAAAGTAGGTAGTAACTTTAACATCTTAGCTGCAGCCTAAAACATCTCTCCCCAAATTCCTCATCCAGATTTATTGCAGAATGCAAAAACAATGTAAACATAATCAGTCTCTAAATATATAAAATAATGCGTTTCAGAGGAAAATAAACCAAGTGAACCGAACAGGATCGCTTAATGTTAGCTCCCTGACCTATACCTAAAGGTCGTGAGTTAGATTCCCAAAACCGACCATCTTGATCCGTAGCTTTTTCGGGGTTCCCCTGGGTCCTTAGGCGACGGCTGCAAGGATAATTATATCCCCCGAATTTCCTTCCATTCATTTTACCTCACTTCTCATTTCAATTCACCTTCCACTCCTTTTGTTATTTCAGGGTTAGAAGTGTCGATGGGACTTTTGGTATCCATGGCAGCGAATTTGCTCTCTGTATATTCTTGTCCGTAGGATCGGAAGAAGTATTCGAGTCCTGAGCCGCGAGGTTATGTGCCGCAGAAGGAAGAGGAAACGGTTGTACCAGCTGCCACCAGGGAGTTTCGGTTTGGGGCTGTCGGGAGCCAACTACCTACTGTCATCTTTTCTCAAATCCACCTTCCCTCTCAACTCATCCCTCCATCTCGGGAAGTGCTCCGTCGGAGCATACACTCAAAAGATTTCATTGATCGAGGAGCTAAATAGAGTCAAAGCAAGAGAGATTACTCAGTTTTAAAAATGTAAATATATATTTATCTCCAAAGCATTTGGGATTCTCTTCGATAGCTCGTCAGACCTTGGTTTTTTCTCTAGAGGTTTTCTCTAGTCGATAGTTTCTCATCAAAACCATTTTCATTCCGTTTTTTTTCCTTTGTTTCAGGTATACTTCTAAGATTCATGGAATATGATGGCCCTGGACAGATGGCGCGGATAGTTGCCCATGGACACTAGACGGCTGTTTGACCGACGTGTCATTCACGCAGCTCCAGCATCCAGAAACATCTTCGAGCCTGGGACTGTTAAAGACTTCTCTGTGCTTCCTGCCTCCTTTTGAGAGGTGTTAGCAGCATAAAATTTATGTAAGTCGAAATGGATAAGGTATTCCCCTACTTTGTATGACCTACATCACATTTATTTGAAATTCACCACAGGGAATAAAATTTTCAGTGATCCTCAAACCCTTATTTTCGATTAAACTTAAACTTTGTTGAGTGGAATCAGTGCTTTCTCTCCTTACTGTAGACCAGTGGTATAGAATGGCAACATGTAATTGTTGCCAGAAATACTCTTAAGCGTGCTAATCTTTGAACGACTTACATTTATGAGCCCTAAGACATCAGAGCACCACACGTTTCAGAAATATTTGTGTGATATTATTAAGTGACTCATCTGGTAAAAGGATCAAGACTAAAAAGTAAATACATGTAAAATGCTTACAAAGTGAACCCCAGTTGCCCGTCATAGAGAATATTTTACTGCATCCTTGAGAGATGGGGAGAAGAGTCAAAGATGATCGGAAGCGCAATGAGAGATTAACTTGCATTAGTTTTGGATTCTCAACTTATTTTACCCAGTCTTAATGTATCGTTTAACATCTGTTCTTAATGCATACTCCGTGGGCGGTGAACTATTGATGATATATAACCAAAAATTATTATTGGGTAGAAAACATTCCGGGCGAGAGTGTAAGACGATATTTGACAGTTTTGAGCTCTGAGGAAAACTTGTAAAAGAAACTTATCGTGGTGGGATTTTACCGCGGATCGAGAATCAATTGATACGGACATTATTTAATCGATATGCAGATGGATAAATAAGTTCCGTGTATTCAAATTAGTATATAATGTGAAGAAGCAACGGTTACATTTTTACATTGAATTGATGTCACTAGGGTTCTGATGAATTTTGTCTACAACAAAGCTGTTAGCTCAAGGTGTACTTGAAAATCAGTTATAGTTGTATGTCAGACGAAGAATGTCATGTAGACAAAAATTTTGTTAATTATAAGTGGAACAAGAATTTTGAAATCACTGAGTGACACTTTTAAGGTCGTAACGTTGTAGCTGGGACTTAAGTTAATAAAAAGAAGATATTTTAAAATTCGTGTTCTTTCCGACATGTCTAAAATATTCAGGAGTGTTTACTATGATCGATTATAGGCCGTCCGCGGTGCCTAAAGACCGCGAGCTAGTTATAACTATACATATGGTTTCTGACCGAGGAATCTCCGCGAAGCATTTCAGCTAATCATGGCAGCTTGTCATTATTACAGAAACAATTATTATGGATATCTATTTGTGGAAATTGTTCAAAAAGTGCAAAGAATGACAAACACTTGTTTTTGCCTGATTAAATAGAGTTATCCTGGTAAGTACTTCAATTTCCTATTTTCTTTAATCTCATGCGGTCCTTTAAATTGTGTCACGTGACGATTTATATGGCTGACTGTAAGTAGGCAATGCTCTAAATCAGGTATTTTAGTGACTTTCTCCTGAATTTAATTTTCAGTGCTTTTCAAAATATAAATTGCTCCACACGATACAGTTTTCAAAATAGAAGCTTGAAAAGTTTTGTGCTTGGACAGAAACAATACCAAAGGAAATTGATGAGATGATTTTTATAATGTCACCAGAGTTTGTACAATTAAATAACAAATATATTTCACAGTCAAACAGTAAAATTTTATAAAATAAAAACTGAATAATTTGTTTCTAAACCAAGAGTAAGATTAAAATTTACTAATAATATATTTATGGATACGTACAATTTATAAGTATTATTTTTTCAATCTATATGCATCCTGTAGAGCAGAATTAAATGACAAAGCACTTTAATTATATTAACATAACAACTATTTTGTAAAAGATCTGAAAATTGGTGTGTTAATTATTATTAACATTGCAATATTGTGTTAAAGTTTCAAATCAATCCAAGCAAAATTGTGGATTTAAATTTTTTCACAGTTCCAAGGCGTGTGTACTACGTGATAATAGACAAGAATAGCGTAAACAATCGAAAAAGTTTGAATTTTTTCCGTTTATGTTAAAAAGTCTTCTTTTTCGAGAGCGAATAAACTCACTCTTTAAATCCGTAATCTATTGAGTAATTTTTATTTGCCTTTTCTGTAACTGTCCACAGCTAAATTTGCATTTTCCATTACATACTTACAATATGTAGGTAAAGTATTGCATTATACCCATTCACTTTTGAGATTGGAGTGGAAAGCAGATAGAAGATTGTTGTAATAGTTGAATGTTTATCGGGTAATGGCTCAGAAATCACCAACGAACCAATCAATAAACGGAACTATTATGTGTTTCAAATGGGAAGGTGGTTGTCCTTGAGCGGTACTAGGTGAACAACCAATCGGAGTACTGCAGTGTTGTCGTATTGCATTCCACCTATGTAGTGTGTGACGAGCGACAAATTAATCAATCTCTAATAAATACTATCCGCGCTAAGACGAACATTCAGATTTTTGCAAAAACTGATCCATGAGGAAGGAGAGAGTAATGTATTTAACACAACCGTAAAAACTCCATATTTTTAGCTCAGATAGTTTTCCTAATACATAATAAAAAGGTAGATACCACTATGTTATAACAGTGCTTTGCGACGTAATCACTGTAATGAATATCATTATTGGTTGGCATGTATGCGTGAACGTATATTTGAAATTACTCAGAACTGAAACGTAAACATTTGACATGAGGTGGTAGAAGAAATATGTACTTTGAATAAGTCAAGGCGTTTGTTAAATTCGATGAGAGCAAACGATACACTTCTTGCTAGCCTGGCAGAACGTGTCTCGTCACATTATATATTTGTTTATGAATGGTTCGTAATCTATATTTACTTTAGAGTTCAAAGCAGCATTATTCAGTTACTCCTCCATGAAAAAGTGTATCAGCTGGATCAATGAGACGTGATCCACATCCCTTCCCCCTTACTACTGCTAGAAGAATCCAATAGAGTTAATGTGCAAACAGAAATAATATTTTTAAACTGACTGACGTTGAACGACTTATTCACGAAGAAATTGAAAAGGAACACAACAAGACTGGGGAAAACTCCGTGAGCCATCAGATAAACTACAAGAAGATGATTTTTGGAAAGAAATAGCACGTAACGAGATTTTGGAACCTATCATCATAAATGTCCAGTACTCAGAGGTTGAAGACAATGGCAATGACGAATTATCTCTTAACGTAACATTCACAGTACACGGATGCACCGCTGGCATTTTTGTTAGATCAGAAAAATAAGTAATTCATAAACTATAATTAACTTTAAACTAAATATTTAAAATATTTGCGTTATATACGAATATCCATATTGCAATTGTGATTTCAACAACTGCATTATTATAAAACTTTGGAAAATTCAGTTTGCGTTCCCTTACGTCTAGCGCCAAGAAAACTCGCAAGTGTGCGAGAGAGATAGGGAAATATAAAAAGAGTGGGGATAACGAGGTGGCAACGGTGAAGGCCCTAACGCATCTGATCCGCTAAAGCCGAGAACTCTTCCCATTTGAAACACACGATAAATGTAAAACGTGATTATACTGCAAATGATGAAAGATAAAAGATTTAATACCTCAATAGTTGCAATTTTCATGTTAAGGTTTAGAAACACTTAATACCTCAGTCTCAAAACGTCGGCAACTCGCAGCAAATACCTCATCATTAGCTTCTATCAAATTTATCAATAAAGTAGTGTTGTCTATCGACGGAGCTCCTTGGTAATTATGATGTTAATTGTTGGTTAACCAGTATTACTTAGGAGCATCGGTACTTCAGCGGTCTACAATGATTTTTTCCATGCTTGGATTCAGAGTGCCCCTTATGGTTTCTAATATTTACTAAATATATCTTCTTTGTCTATCGTTAAAAATTATATCTTTCCATGACTTCATTTGTCAATTCTAAAGCAAGCTGTTATATAAAAGGTTTATTCTTCTATTTGCTTAACATTAGTTGCGATAAATATTTGTTACATACTTTACATTTGTTACATAGCTTTATTACATACTTCGTTATAGATACAGTGGGAATATAGTCTAATTTTTAACAACTCATGCAAAGAGAATGACATTTCAAAGCCAGCCGTTAGAATGTTGACTATTGGTTATGCTTGTCATATTTTCCAATTAACACCGTGCCTACAAGGAAATACGTAATAAATCCTTTTTTTACAAATTCTTATTTCGATTATCATACAGTAAAGGAAAGAAGACCTTGTAAGGATAGTTTCACGAAAAATGTTTAGAGAAATTCTTGTGAACTTAGTACACAGATTCTTGGAAAAATATCCCAATGCGTATCTATGTAAAGAATATGTACCTCAAAAACTAAAAGACATAAGTGCCAACATAAATATTTGAATTCAGCATCTTCCAAGAATCCGAAGACCAACAAAATCCTCTACCCTGCTTTTTGCATTGAATAATGTGAGTTTTTATTTGGCCATGCAAAACAGAGGGCATTTAATGCGTTTACATAGCCTACAGGCTCTTAAAAGTTGACTATCTCTTAAAGTCTACGATATTCCCCTAATGCTGTGGTATATGCAAGTAATTAGACAATTTCTGCAAATCTTCCTTTGCAGAAGAATGTATTTTTGTTAGAAAGATTTGCTGAATAAAGTGTAGAGAATGTACATCAATTTTTCTTCCTTTTTTAAACATTTTCCACTACAATAAATAGTAAGCAGTCGAAGTACACAGGAGATACTTCAGGCAGTTTCGTCTGTGGTCCAATTTCAGGAGGTCCGGGTTTGATTCCCGCGATCGACCTACCTGACGCATGGGTTTTTTCGACGGTTTTCCCTGGTCATCAGGCGAATGCTGGGTAGGTTAATTACATCCCCGGAATTTCTTGTCCCTCCATTTCATCTTCATTATCGCTACACATCATCTCTCATCTGGTGATCTCTTTCAGGGTAGAAGTGTCGGCGGGTGTCTCGGCGTTGCATGGCGGGATGATATGCTCTGGGTAAAGACTTCGTCCTTCGGTAGGATGGTTGCTGGTCTCCGAACCCGATTCGCTGGTGTCGTTTCCGAGCTACAGTAGGCTGGGATGCCCATTGTTATGGCTTGTCGGGGAATTTCCATCTGGTAAAATGCAGGGACCTTGCCCTCTGCACTGCCGTGGCTCCTTGGCTACTCTGTCCCCTCTCGCCTCATCCTTACTCCCATAAGTGCTTCACTTGGAGGCATAGGTAGAATAGGCCACCTCTGGGCCTCCATGCCGAGTTTCCTTCATAAAGTAGCCCAGTGGAAATATTGTATTCCACCAAAAATACATCTTTCACTGGAAATATATATTTTGTAATCCACTGAACCTAGTAAACGAATTTTGATAACCGTTATATCTATGAGGAGGAGGCGCAGTCCATGAGCAGCATAACTGTCAAAAGTGCAGGGTTAGAATAGCAAGGTTTTTTAGGAAAATCCTCGTATCATACTACAATTTACCTGAAAATGTTTTAAAGGCCTTTTATTTTCTCAAAATATGACATAAACGATTATGATTAATTTGCCACTTGTTGGATAGTTAAATGACAAATGTAACGTAGAACAGCCTCTGAACTCCTCTACATTCTGTATGACTTGCATAAATGGTAAATCTTAAGAGATCTTACTGCGCAAAGTGTGTGGATCCAGATAAAACACACAATTATGTCAAATACATTTTTGTGGAGTTGATAATTTCTGAGGTATTCCTTGTTATTGATTTCCATTTCAAGTTATTTGTACTCCTGTCATACAGGCAGCAGTTATTCAGTTGTTTTTGGGGAGGAAGGACTTTCTTGGTTATCCTAAGGAAATATGATTACCTGGCAACCGCTTTGAAAACATATGACTATAGCTTAAATCCTGGTGCATTCACATAATTTTGTAGTATCCGCAAGGAATCAAAATTAGTTGCATTAAGAAAGTTTTAATATTTATCTCAACTATTTAATGTAGTTCTAAAATAGTGTCTGTAATACTGAGTAATGTTAGTCACGTGGGTGCAACACATCATTTTTCTTTTACGAGACAATTTTTGTAGTTGCGCCTTTCTTTTGTTTTATTTGTTTTAAAAATGTGTGAGGGTGTATGTGTGTATGTCGGAATGTGTGTATAACACAAAGAAAATTTTCCTGAGCACATTAATTCTTCAAAGTCCAGGTATGGAATGCCCATTTGCATTTCAGATATGGCGAGGATTTCAGCTTGCGTTGGTGTTGGCATTTAATTTCAACAATAATGTCAAGAAGGGATCTTAGTACCTTTTCACCAAGGGAATACTAAATGCATTCATTTAAAACTATAGCTTAATAAAATATATAACTATGAAAGAATAGCTGTGATAGCATAAGTATTTATGAATGCAGACGCAAACATAGAAACAAGTCTAATGGTCTTCTTCTTCATCATCATCATCATCATCATCATCATCATCATCTTCACTCCATGGTTTGGGCATATCGCCCGTTCCGGCTTCATAGATCTCTCCAGCGTTTCCTGGGTCGTCCTCTGTTGCTTCTTCCTTTTGGATTATAGTTTAATACTGCATTTGGATATCTTCCATTCTCCATTCTTAATATATGTTCATGCCATTGTTGCCTTCGTTCTGATATTTTGTCATGGATTGGTTCGATTTCTAATTCATTTCTAATATCCTCATTTCTTATTTTGTGGGAGGCCAACCTACCTCCTCCCTATCTTGCCCTGATTAGTAGTTTCCTCAGAAACCGCACTTTCAGGGTGAGAGTGGAAGGAAGGACGTCATCTATCAGACCAATAGCCGCGGGAGTCCCGGAGGGCAGTGTACTGTCCCCGATACTCTTTGCGGGCTACATGTCTGACTTACCCCTGGAACCACAGACTGTTACGTGCCAATATGCTGACGACGTCCTCATAATGGCACGTAACAAAAACTTACGATATTGTCATCCTCCGCTGCAGCGCCAACTCCGAGCCATTGGCCGTTGGAGTGAGATGTGGAGAATGGCCATTAGCCCCGAGAAGAGCTCTGCACTTCTCCTGGCTAAGGTCCGAGCTAGGCGACCAGACTGGTCGCTGAGGCTGAGGCAGAGGCAAATCCCCTGGGTTCCCACTGCCAAATACCTTGGCGTCCACCTGGATCGCGGACTCACCTACGCACCTCATATCCGGGTCAAAGCCGGACAAGGGCATGCAGCGTTAACTCAGCTATACTCCATTTTTAAGTCCACCATGCCTACTCACCTAAAACTACGCCTATATCGGGCGATCATACCGCCCCTGATTCTGTACGGCTGCGAAGTCTGGGGATCAGCGGCTCCCACCAATATTCGCAGACTCCAGTACGTCCAGAACAGGGCTTTGCGCATGATCTACGATACCGGGCGGAGATTTCCGCCCCACATCCTACACACTCACTCTGGGGTCCCGTATATCGTTGACGTGGTGCGGGAGAGATCCCGCACCATCTACGATAAGCTGGACTCCCACCCCAACATACTGGTGAATACCCTAGGCCGTTACGACCATAGGGTTCCTCGCCGGCGACCCAGCTATCGGCTACCCAAAGATGCCTTGGGTACCTAGCACTGAACAGGGCCACATTCCCCTGACTCCAACTTCCTAAGCCCAGTAATGGGCTAGGAAAACCTTACACAGTAACACGGATCCTTTCCCTCTAGCCTGTTTAGCGGACTGTGCTCAGAAGCCTCCCAGCAGGCGGAAGAGCACAGCCAGCATTGGCGCATCCCCCCTTCACAGGGCGACGGCGCTCACCAGGCTAGATATGTCCACTGCCCAAAACAATCGCCTGTGACACTAATAACTCTTCTATACTGCCCAGATAAAGACGCTAGAAGCGGCTAGGTGCTGGGCAGCATACACTCCGTCCAGGTAAACCTGGACGACTCGACTCTTCTGCTGCTTATTTTGTCCAATATTGTACAACCTTTAACACTTAAAAATTTTCATTTCTGCAGTCTGTATTTTATTTAAATCCTTTTGTGTTGGCACCTAGGTTTCGCTTCCATATAGTAAAGTTGGAATAGCCATTACCTTATACATTTTCATTTTTGTATCTCTTCTCACTCTGGTTTTAAAAGTTCTTTGGACTGTCCCACATATTGCTCGGAATTGGTTTACTTTTCTTCTATATCAGCATTGTTTCTAAAACTTATGTTGCATCCTAAATATTTAAAACTCGATATTTGTTCTAAAATCTTATTTCCTAAAACAATTGTTTATATATTATAATTTCCTTTAAAAGCCATAATTTTTTTTTTTTTTCTTTCTTCTGACATAAGTCTAATGGTATATGAGCTAATTTGATTTAAGAAGAATAGTAATTGGAGTTGAACCTTAAGGAAAAGAACTACCCGTTATGTAGTTTGATTATTTCTAAAATATTGATATTAAGTGTACAAAATTATGGCTTAGGTCTTTTTGTAGTATTTAACGCCCGCTTTTAATACACGCGGCACCGCAGGTGGTGACACAGATGATATATGAAATGAAGATGGAGAACCATTGGAATGAGATGGCGGAGCACCTGGAGGAAACCCGCCCCTAAACCATTTTGACCACCATAAATCTCACATGCGATCGCCTGGGATCGAACCCGGGCCACTTTGGTGAGAGTCGAGTGCTCCAATCACTGGGCCACGCGCATTTATTTGAGCTAACGTTCCATGCTCAAACTACTAGCGACAAAAGGTGATTTTTACTCTCTCAAATTAAATGAATATCAGGTATATGACTGTAAGCTCATGTTCAAACTACATGGTGACATAGTGATTTTCGGCCTTCCGAACACTAACGCAAGTTACAATATAGCCATAACTGAGTTCGCTATGTACTATCACAGATCAAATTTATGTATCTGTTGTCAGGTAAGGTTGCGATGTTTACTTTGAATGTGTTTAGCAAGAGAAACCTTTCAAGCATAGGTGACTTAGGGTTCAACAATTAAATGTAACCTTGCTTGGACGATCAAGGAAATTCGGAATTTTCAACGAAGGCATGAAAATGAACATGTAAAAAGAAATAGTTCATATACTTAATTTAATAATATTGAATATTTTAACATTTATCTACCGTTTAAATCTAGATTCGTATTCGATAGGTAGATTCAGAGGAAAAATTCAATGCCATAGGCAAATATCTAAAGATGAAATTAATATAAAACTTATAAATGATAATGATATTCAATCGGGATTGGAATCACGGATCACCCGGTTTCCGTCCAGTTGTTCTTAACCATTCAGCTAACCTGACCAACATGCCAGCATAACATTAAATTTTCCAAATAATTCGTATTTTTTTCCAATAAACTAATAGGGGTTCTCATACCTAATGCGATACGCAGCGTTTGTGGTGACTTACTATGCTGTAAATATTTAAGGCTACATTATTAAACCACTATTAAATTAATTGATGAAAATTAATCTTTCTTCTACACTCGCCGTGTAATTTTCAGTCTTGAATTTTCAGTTTTACTCTACCTATCCAAACCTTATCCTACACACTTTAGTGTATTTAGTATTCTTTAGATTCTTATTCCTTGGCATTTTAAAAAGATATTAGTATTTATCTCATAGTGCTTCCATTCTGAAAATTCACAATCAGAAAATTTCCGTCCCTAAATTTGCGTTACGATGTCTCAATTATAATAACAGCGCCTTACTGTATCATTGGTAAAAAGTGGGTTTATAAAATGATCTCAATGGTTGCACAGCAGAATAATACGTCGTTTAAAAGTGTGCCATCTGAAATAAGATTAATGGACCTTCAATTTCTTACTTTATAGATTACTATATATTAAAGAAAATATGATCTTAAACTACATAAGCAAAATAAGGTTTAAAAACATGTGCCTTAAAGGGTACCTAAAGCAATTATTCATCAGAATTTTTTAAAACAATTCTTACTTTCCGAGCATTTTAAATGCTTAAAGGGGTGAAATTTTTCATTTCACTTCCAAAAATGGGATACAAGGATCTTAAAACATGTACCCATGCATTATAATATAATCATAAATATAATAATATAATAAATTATTATTATTATTATTATTATTATTATTATTATTATTATTATTATTATTATTATTATTATTATTATTATTATTATTATTATTATTATTATTATTATTATTATTATTATTATTATTATTATTATTATTATTATTATTATTATTATTATTATTATTATTATTATTATTATTATTATTATTATTATTATTATTATTATTATTATTATTATTATTATTATTATTATTATTATTATTATTATTATTATTATTATTATTATTATTATTATTATTATTATTATTATTATTATTATTATTATTATTATTATTATTATTATTATTATTATTATTATTATTATTATTATTATTATTATTATTATTATTATTATTATTATTATTATTATTATTATTATTATTATTATTATTATTATTATTATTATTATTATTATTATTATTATTATTATTATTATTATTATTATTATTATTATTATTATTATTATTATTATTATTATTATTATTATTATTATTATTATTATTATTATTATTATTATTATTATTATTATTATTATTATTATTATTATTATTATTATTATTATTATTATTATTATTATTATTATTATTATTATTATTATTATTATTATTATTATTATTATTATTATTATTATTATTATTATTATTATTATTATTATTATTATTATTATTATTATTATTATTATTATTATTATTATTATTATTATTATTATTATTATTATTATTGTTATTATTATTATTGTTATTATTATTATTATTATTATTATTATTATTATTATTATTGTTATTATTGTTATTGTTATTATTGTTATTGTTGTTATTGTTATTGTTGTTATTATTGTTATTGTTGTTATTGTTATTGTTGTTATTGTTATTGTTGTTATTGTTATTGTTGTTATTGTTATTGTTGTTATTGTTATTGTTGTTATTGTTATTGTTATTATTGTTATTGTTATTATTGTTATTGTTATTATTGTTATTGTTATTATTGTTATTGTTATTATTGTTATTGTTATTATTGTTATTATTATTATTGTTATTATTATTATTGTTATTATTATTATTATTATTATTATTATTATTATTATTATTATTATTATTATTATTATTATTATTATTATTATTATTATTATTATTATTATTATTATTATTATTATTATTATTATTATTATTATTATTATTATTATTATTATTATTATTATTATTATTATTATTATTATTATTATTATTATTATTATTATTATTATTATTATTATTATTATTATTATTATTATTATTATTATTATTATTATTATTATTATTATTATTATTATTATTATTATTATTATTATTATTATTATTATTATTATTATTATTATTGTTATTATTATTATTATTGTTATTATTGTTATTATTGTTATTGTTGTTATTATTGTTATTGTTGTTATTATTGTTATTGTTGTTATTGTTATTGTTGTTATTGTTATTGTTGTTATTGTTATTGTTGTTATTGTTATTGTTGTTATTGTTATTGTTATTATTATTATTGTTATTATTATTATTGTTATTATTATTATTGTTATTATTATTATTATTATTATTATTATTATTATTATTATTATTATTATTATTATTATTATTATTATTATTATTATTATTATTATTATTATTATTATTATTATTATTATTATTATTATTATTATTATTATTATTATTATTATTATTATTATTATTATTATTATTATTATTATTATTATTATTATTATTATTATTATTATTATTATTATTATTATTATTATTATTATTATTATTATTATTATTATTATTATTATTATTATTATTATTATTATTATTATTATTATTATTATTATTATTATTATTATTATTATTATTATTATTATTATTATTATTATTATTATTATTATTCCAAGGCTATTTGAATCCCATCGTATCCATTGGCTTGTTAGTGTTATACATACGACATATACAAAATCAAACAAACAGACAATTTACTTATTAAAAATAATCAAAAGGACAATTTTGCATAACCTTTTATTTTCTTAGAAGTGTCTTTATTAATTCTGATTAAAGTTATTTATATGAAAAATTATAGGATGCTTCAAAGATTGCTCCAATACATTAATTTAAAAAAATTACTCTTTTAAAACACACTAATAGAATTCATAAAGATTCATAAACTTTTCGATTTCAGGTATGGTGAGTGATGTCGAGCGTATGACCTCTTCTGTACCAGCATGCCAGAACTCGCTCCCTGAAATTCGCTATGACTGCCCGACAAAATTTCACCTGTTTGCGAAATCAGCCAGTTTCAGCAGCTGAGTTAACTGAATTTTGAATGGGTGGTAAGGGTGATCCTGCTGGAGAATTATCTGTACTATGGCCAGTTCCTTGGATCGTCGAAGAAGGATTTCATTGGACTAACAGTCACATCGTTACGAACAGCCCAAATGTTTTGCTCGCACCTATCACCACGACGACGCCCATGATTTTCAATGTTCACTTTTCAATGTTCGTTTCATTGAACTTTTTTTTTATAAATCTGCGAACTGTTGATTCATTCGGTACTTCGATTCTTCCCAAAATTGTGTGAAGTCACCTATTATTGCTGCATAACTTTCTCAGTTCTGGTAACAGGTTTTTACAATTAGCGCACGTTGTGCTATGGTAAATTGTTCGATGGCTAGATACAGATTGAAGAAATGCGAAAAATGGAGATTAAAGCGATAGTAGGAATGTTTGGGCATACGGTAGCAATACAAAGCAATGTTGGCCCCCAACAGACAAAAATTTACAAACAATTCATAACCGGCGAGCTTTTTTAATTAACCTATACGCAATGTTGAATCTTCTTGGAATAACTTGTAATGTCCTGTTTATTTGGAATGAATATATAATTTTGATAACCAGTAAATCATAATGGACAGAAAAGAACTTACTGCACAAAGCTATAGACGTCGTTATAACTTATAGTTCATTTCGAATATCCTGTTTTGACATAACCATTTGCGAAATATTCGCTCCAAATTTTTCAATGATCTCTCATTTTTGAAGTACTAGAATTCAGTTGTTTATAGCGATCATGCAAAGATTAAGATTTTTAAGGCCCGCATACAGTGACGGCTTTGAAACATTTACCTATCCTCCCCTTTGTACCTAAAATTAAGTTTCTAACCAAACCTTTTCTAAGCGTGCATTTGTTTACTATGAATTGGATAGAAAAGTACTTTCTTTAAAAACTAATTTGCAGAAGCTATATAAAGTGATAGCCATCTGAATGTAACACATCCGATTTTTCTCTTATTTAAAGCACATCGTTCTAATTATTTAATCTATAGCCACAAAAATGTGTTGTCGCTGTGCACTTGAACTTTCGTATCCAGCGTATAGCACACACCTTTGCGAGTAAAAGGGAAAACATAATGGCGAACTTTAATAAAATCTAAATAACATATTCCTTAAATGTATATTAATTGTTATATTTCATTAAGGAAATAAAATGTGCCCAATATTATTGCTGGACACTTTGATAGCATTGTTAGAAAATACTGGAACATGCATAGATGGTCTGCGTGCACTGGCACAAAGATTTTATATCAGGCTAGATTGAGTAATAAAAATTACTCAAGTAATTACTCAAATTACTGGAGTAATAAAAATCAAAGATAATTTATTTATTTAAAATACATTGACCATCTTCAGATAGTTTTTAGGTGTGATCACTTATGGTCTTCCATATAAGCCAAGTCTGATGTGAAATGCTGTAGTATTTCCAGAGCACTCGTTGCTGTGAACTGTTTGATTCTATATGCTTAGTACCTACTAGTGTTAAGCCTTACAGTGTTACAATCCTGTGCAGGAAGTAGTCTTTCTCATCATTCAGTTGATGTTTGAGCTTTGTAACCTGGTCAGATAAATGAATCTCCCACAAACTTATTAAAATATCAGATTCCCTAATTGCTAGGAATGTTAAAACTTCCAAATGATGTAATACATCGCCTATCATTTATACTTTGGTAAAAGCTGAAATCTCCAAAGACCAAAAGAGAGATAGCAATATGGCATAATTTAATTATGCTTTCAATAACCGGTTGCAGAGGGAAATATCGGTAGCCTGCCTGCTTCCAATTATACCGTCATACAGTCCCCTTTTTATGTACCTGGAAGTTCCATAATTTATTGAAAACAACAAACATTGATTCTGTTTGAATATAAGTAAATGTCACAGAGCTCTTCCAGTCATCACTATGGAGATCGTAGTTGAACTCAATCAGAACACCTGCACCCAGGAATGGAGTAATATGAGTAATATTATTAGTCCATAGCAAAGCGAATTTAAACAACTTTACCACAGCGGAAATTCTTCTTTGTAATTTTGGAGTTAGAGGTAATAATATAATTTCACCTTTTGCTTGATTTATTAATGTAGGGCTTTTTCCGCATATTTAAATGCGCAATTTGGACCTTGTGAGTTTTAATGCTTTCTTGAATGTGAAGTATATTTTTATCCAGTTAAAGAAAAGGCAGCTATTTCCAATTTAAACACTTTATGAGAATACCATATTTTTTATCACATAAATATGAATGGTATTATAAGGTGAAAGGTAATAAATACTATTTGATTTTAAGATTTGATTTCTAAGGTATGTTTTTATTGAAATAAATGTTTCATAACAATTTTACTCTATCTTCGAAATCCGCAGTGAAATGTACAAAATAGACCAAATAAAAGGAGATATAGAGCCAAATGTTAGAGGATAATAATAATAAAGAACACCTTTTATATTACAAACATTTGAGATAATCATAGATCATGGTAAACATCGGTCTCCACATATTAGTCAGTGAACACACAGTACAACTTGGTTTAGGATTCTGATTATTCGATGAAAGTTACTCTTCGACATTCTTCTTCTTCATCATCAGCATCATCGCCTTCTGTCAGTGCATCCTATTCAAAATCACATACAAAATCAAGACCCAATTCAGTTATAATTAAATTTATTTTCTATGGTTATATATCGCCTTTCATATATTCATCGAATCCTAGATCAACAGCATTCATGTGTTCCATAACCGGAGATACCACTGTGTTTCTGTTCACAATCTAAAGCAATATTAGGTTTAATTGAATTAAAAGTATAAGACACTGAACTAAATAATTTTGGGAACACAAATGGGATAACACTGATAGAAAGTGATAGTGGTAGTGATATAAAGTATGTGATGGTAAAGGGGAAGAGGGAGAGCAAAAGAAAAATGCACCAGAAAAGGGCAGTTGTGTGGTGACTGGCATACCGCGAGGTTGTCTTTTCGCTGTGTACGGAAGTAAACGGCAGGCAGAGCGGGTTTTGTTTGTGCTTCCGTGTGTACAGTTCAGCGCTTTGCGCCTAGTTTTGTTGAATTGGTTATATTTTTATACCTGTTCGGTTTTGAGTTGAAAAGGTAATCGTGGCGGTGTACAAACGTGTGAATACACTAAAAATTCAATTTGAAGCAACGGCAAGTAAACCTACTGCATTGGAAATCTACCAGTGGCTTGTTAACTTCATGGGATTACAAGTGGATCAAGTTGACACGCTCCAGCTGCACACAAGAGAATGTGCTATATATGTGAAGGTGATTTCGGGGTATTGTACAATAATGTCCTACCCCATTATCCTGATGAGCAAAAATTTACCTACGCCTCTGGAGAAACGGCAACGTTACGCATTACACCGGGTGATCAGCAAACAGTGAATGTTAGAGCGTTCAATCTGCCTTCGGAGGTTCCCCTCGCTGTGTTGTCGCGCAAGTGAGCCAGTACGGTACAGTGTATGGCATACGCAGAGAGAAATGGATCTCCCAATATCTTCTTCCGACTAACAAAGGAGTGATTGCTGTGAAGATGGGACTAAAACGTAACACCCGCTAGCTTGGTTATCGATTCCTATTTGGTTGCAATCAGTTGCATCGGTCAACCGCAAGCTTGTCATCTGTGTTATGCCACTACCACCTGAAAGCTGATTGCCCCCTTCGTGCCACGAGGCTACCCATAAATCCAGGGAATCGTCCAGTGACCTTCAGTGCGACAGCAGGTGGTCACACATATGCTGCTGTCGGTAGAGAGCAAGCATCAGGTTCGACGAGTATGTCCACAGAAAACCAGCAGTCGGAGCAGCCTGCACAACAGGCAGACAATGGTCCGGTAGTACTGGAACTGACGAGAGAAGCGGCGGAGTCCGAAAAGTCAGCAGTGGCCAGCGATATCATGCCTATGGTTGAGATACAGAATGCACCTGAAAAATCTGCTGTTACTGCGCCATCTGAGGTTTCTCGAGACGGAAGTATGGAGGTTGTTAGTGATGAAGAGGTAGAGGTGTCTGCTACTGAAATAGCTCAGTTAAGGCAGAAGGTTGGCATTGCCTTCTCGGTTCGCGAATCTTGGTTAAGAAGTCAGCACAGGAGGATGGAAGTGCAAGGTATCCCACCAGGACAGCAACCACCGGACGTGCTACATCTGATAGGTAGTCCACCGGTTACCACTCAAGCGAAAGAGATAGACTCAGGCAAGCGGCTGGCAGTGGATAACGATGGTGAGTATGAAGAACTACGTTCAACTAAACTTACCAAAGAGGATTCGCGCCCAGGCATTATTCACAGAGGCTCAACTGATATTAAAGTACTACCTGGTTCTTCAAAATCGTGGCATCATTAAGGATATACTCCTTGCCCATTGAATGCCGATAGGTGTTGAAATCTTGGCTTCGCTTAATGTTAATCGTCTGCGACAGGTGGTCAAACATAAACTTTTAAGGGCCTTCTTGATAAATCATGACATAGATATCTGCTTTTTGCAGGAGGTGAATATTGTTAATATGGACTTCTTATATGGCTACGAGTACGAGACGAATCTTGGGCCTGAAGGTACTGGTACGGCTATTGTGTATCGCCAAGGCTTACAACTACACAATTTCGTGCACCTTCCCTCTGGTAGAGCCATTTCAGCAGTCTATGAGGGTATTACCTTGGTGAACATCTACCTTCCAGCGGGCAGCAACAATTGAAAACAACGACATCTTGGCCCATATTCCATCAAGTGCACCATTCGTCCTGGTTGGCGATTTTTATTGTACTTTAGCTGCTAAAGATCAACGGCGTGCCGTCAATGGGTGTAGTACCCTGCAACAGTTAGTAGAACAAATGCACCTGACAGATATCTGGGAACATAAGCACGGCTCAGCAGTAAAATTTACATTCGTGAGAAGACCATCAGCTTCACGACTGGGCCGCATGTATGTTATGGCTGAACTCTTATCCCGCCTTCATCGCACAGAAATAATTCCGGTGGCATTTAGTGATCATAACGCACTAATACATGCACAGGAGGGTAGGGTGGTGAGCTGCAATAGAGGCAGAGGTTACTGGAAACTTAACTGCTCCTTGCTTACGGATGAGGAAGTGATGACTGATTTTCAGGACTGTTGGTCACGATTGCGGAAATCCTTTGCGCGTGCACCAAACATAGTCGACTGCTGGGTGTGTAAAGCCAAACCTACCTTACGAAACTTCTTTCGCGCTGCTGCCGGTCGTCGAGTGCTGGCTAGAAGAGAAACCATGGAATATTACTTCTATATCCTCCACGAGCTGCACGTGCGTCAACAGCAAGGAGACAATGTTCTGCAACTAGTACGGGAGAGCAAAGAACACATACAAGTTCGAAAAACACAACAGCTTCAGGGTATTTGGCCAGAGTACACTCTGAGGAAGTGCTGCATGGGGAGCAGGCGAGATTTTTTCAGTTGGCAAAGGAAAGTAATCATGATCGCCGGAAGCTAATCACACAACATGAAATAGATGGATGGGAAGTTTCCACTACAGCCCAAATTCTTCGTGAAGTGAACAACTTCTACGCACAACGATTCACTGACTTCGCAGATCTCTCACACAAGGTAGAGGCATATATGTCGAAATTCCTACCAGTGATACCGGAAGACTTATGGCAGGATACGCTGTCGCTGTCCAAATCAAAGTTACCTGAAATAATCCAAAAGTCCAAATTGCGTGCCTCCCCGGGGCCTGATGGCTTGCCATATGAACTTTATAAGCAGTGTTGGTGCTACATCCAGAACGAATTATTACAAGTCTTTAGGGAAATGTGGAATACAGAGCATTTACCACTCATTTCCCATTTGCAGATGGGATAGTGGTACAACTTCCGAAGGTCGCTAGACCAAAGTCCTTATAGGATTATCGACCGATAACGCTGTTGAACTGTGATTACACACAGTTTGCTAAAATAATTGTTGGTCGTATGCCAAAGATACTACCATATAGCATTAGCGAGTTGCAGGCCACCGTAAAAAAAGGAGCGACCCTCCAAAATACATTAGCTGCTTTGACAGGATGTATATTCCATTGTGCACAGGAACATCAGTCTGCAGCTATTATCAATTTGGACCTGGAAAGGGCCCTTGACAGGGTTGTCCATGAGGATTTGTAGAGACGTATGATGGACTTAAAAGTGCCTGATAAACTCTGCAACCTGATTCGAGCCATGTATGCTCATCAAAAGTTCTATGCAATGGCTTTTTAGCGTCTGCTATACCGATTAAACGCTCAGTCAGACAAGGATGTCCCATGTCCATGATGCTCTTCTCCCTGTGTGTTGATCCACTACTCCGACAGCTGCAGTCCACACTTGCCGGAGGTATATGGGCAGCGAATTGTTGTGAGGGCCTACGCAGATTATATTACGGTAATAGTTACCAGTGTAAATGTTTAAACGTCTGAAATAGTTTAAATTATAATGCATCAGATTAAAACATAATTTCTTCCTGCTAGTATTTCAAATATTTTTGTTAAAATTGTATATTTTATGTATCAACTCTAACCCTAATATACCACTGTGCAAAATAGGGCTCAATAAATATGGATAAATAAAACAATAGTTACCAGCCCCCAAGGTAATCCTCGTTAAGAGATTACGAGGGATCGACAGAGATGTCATTTAATATGAAGAAGTCCGAGATTTTATCCATTGGACCAGATCCGCCGTAGACATCCATCTTAGGAATACCTATGGTGCGGCGTACTAAGATTTTGGAGGTCTACTTTAGTGATAGCCAGACGGACATGAGGGAACATAACTGACAACCCGGATTAATGTATTGCGTGGAATGATGCATAAGCAGAACCTCAGGATGATGAATTTGGCTCAACATATAGGATATTGTAACAGTTTCGCGCTCAGCAGGATTTGGTCCCTTGCATACGTGCTACCACCAACAAAGAGGCATTGCCAGAGGATAGAACAAATCTTGGGCTATTTCATCTGGACAGGGAAGCTCTACCATGTTGCGCGGGCTCAACTAAGCCTCCCGAAGGGGCAAGGTGGTTGGGGATTAATAGAGGTAGCTCTCCAGTCGCAAGCCTTGATGATTAAAATGTTTCTGCTTACCCTGAATAATCAGAGTGATCCCGTGGACACAATGATACAAAGCACGCACATGGATTTTTGGCACCAAGGACAACGTGACAATGTACCCGAGATTTTACGAGATACTTATTACGCGTTGGAGAGGTTACCCCCAGAGCACTCAATAAATGGTGATAAGTGCAAAGTGAAGAACATTTATGCTTGTCTTCGACAAGCAGTTAGAATTACCCCGCAGGTACAGGTAAAATATCCGCAGCTGCCCTGGCAGCGCACATGGAAATGTTTTGGCCTTCAGCGACTGAACACCAAATGGTTAGTGGTGACATACGAAATTGTAAATGAAATTCTTCCAGCGGCAGACAAAGTGTATCGCCACAGAATGGCTAGCTGCCCAAGATGCCCTATTTGCTCGGCAGTAGATTTACTTCTGCATCAGATGATGATATGTTCCGGAAAAGCTGGGATATGGAAGTGGGTGCTAGACAATTTTTTTTAATTTACGTCCTCCACCGTTAAGTCATATCGGACGATGAATGGAATGGGTGAAATGATGCTCAAATGAGCCCAGGGTCAATAGAGCTTAGAGTTACCCGACATTCGTCTTTTGGAATAAGGGAAACCCCGGAAATAGCCTTATCCAACTAACTCACCCTGACCAAGATTCGAACTCGGGAACTCTTGAACGTGAGGCAGACATGCTACCACCACGCTATTGAGGCGGGCAGACAAATGTAATAGTTGGATACCTGCTGGATGGGATGTTTCACATGAAGATATATTACACTTGAATCTTCCTAAGGTGAGGCTTTCATTATAACGTGCACTGCTCTGGCTAATAATGGCTGATAATGGGTACATTTGCCAGGTGATTGATCGATATCACATCTCAGACAATTTTTACGCAATGAGAGATGGACAATGATAAAGCTTAAGAAAATAGCACCCTTGAAACCGTGGATACTGCAAGTAAAAGAGATAAGGCAATATGATACCCCTTTCCGACATCATTCCCCTCCATGTAAAACAGTGAGGTAAAATAAAATAAATAACGATAGAAATAGGTTCCCCCTTCCTCCCTCCCCTCTTCCCTCCCTTCCTCCCTCTCTCTTTCTTCAAAAAAGAGAGAAACAAATGGTGACGTAATACACCTTATCGGTTAGTAAGTACGCAAAAAAAAAAAAAAAAAAAAAAAAAAAAAAAAAAAATCTGCCTTAAAATTGAACCCGAGAATTAACCGGGAAAAAATATTTTAGACTTCGTGAATAAATAAACTAAAATCACAACCATTTCATAGACCGTTAAAAAAACAGTTATGAAGTGAGGCATGGAACGTAAGGAAAAGGGAGACGAGTAAGATACAAGCGGCGGAGATACTTAAGATCAGTTAAGAGACGTACGAAATAAGTTCATATCAGAAATGAAGTAATTAGAGAAGAGTTTGGGTGCAACCATTAATATAGGAAATATAAAGATATAGAAATAAATGGATTGAACACCATCGAATGACAGAAGAAAAAGTATCAATACAAATTCTTATTTATAGACCTAGAGGACGAAGATTAATAGGAGGTCCCCAGAAAAGATAACAGGAAATTTAATAGGAAAATGCTTCTCTCATTAGCACCTGAGAGTTACTTCTTGTTTGTGCGTTACGTACCAATATTAGTTGGTTTTTGTCATTACTGCTCTGTACTTATCTATTTATTTTTCACTTTTAGATTTAGAGAAATGCATCTATTTGTAACTAAAATATAAAGCGATACTTGTTTTGAAGAGTACTAATTACACAGATATCTAGTGTAAAACTCACATTTCCTCCCATAGTTATTTTCTTTTCGGAGTTCTGAAGCATTATGGTTTTTGTATTACTACTCTTGCCTGAACAAATATACCGATTCTTCCGCTTATGATGAATCTCGCAGCTTCTATAGCACCCGTTTCATTTGCTAAGATTTTAATTTGCGATTCTTCCAATATATTACCGCCATTTTTTGTTGTTCAGCTTCTTTCTCTTCTTCTCCTCGTTATTTTCTCTGTAGAGTTTTTCGATTATTCATCGATTCAGAAAATTGCAGTCGCCTTAGTATCTTACAGGAGTGGCAGTCATTAGTGCTCGCACCAACAGTGTTTCAGTTAATGGGCTGTCTAGACAGGTAACAAACACTCATTACGCTTTGCTCAAACGCTCATTACGTGAGCTAAAAGTTTATCCGACAAAATCAGATGTAACAACTGCGTTGCGCTAACACAAGAAGACTTGCTATCCGACCTTCTAACATGAAGCACCGTTGAATGGGCAGATACATTAAAGCTTTAAAACTCACTTTATACGATTTTTACTTATCTCTCGATAAAAATTAAAGCACATGTAGATATGATCCCGGCAACTGATACGTTGCTAAACAAAATGTTTATATGTTTAGTTTCGAACGCAATAGGACAAGAGTTTAATGTCGGAGTTTTGGTAAGTTCGGATGTTACTGAGTTTTTTTAAAGTAGTGTTAAATGTCCGTTGTTACTGCATACGGCATCAAGGAGGTAGAAAATGGTGAATGAAATATGCAATGAAAGGATATTTTAGAAATAAATTTTAGGAGGATAAGTTTCCAGATCTAAGTTTGGAGTACCTGCCTCCAATTACCAGACTTAGGAAAACCCAGAGGGGAGAAAAATGGTCATCGAGCACGTTTCTACAGATTTAAACCCCGGGCCTTTCAAATGCAAGAGTCACAGGTTATCTGAATCCATCTAAGTGGATTTATTGAAAATATATATACCAAAATAATCAACTTTGCACAAAGCTGCATAATTGTCTTTAATGGTGAATTTTAATCAATTTTACTTCTAAGTAAGAACAAAATCATCTACTTATTCTATTTGGTATATAAAAGTGGTGCAGGTTCCAGTGTGTGTGACTTGTATTCAGGACATCGTGAATTCAATCCTCCAGTCCTTACACTAACTTAGGGTTTCCGCTGTTTCCCTTATCACATAAGCAAATGTTGAGGTCCTATTCCGCAAATACCGGCTTTCCTTTTCACCATTTCTCGTACCCATCGTACCCATCATCCTCTTCTCATCTATTTCAGGGTTATAGGACCAGACGGGTTGCGGATGGACGGTGTCCTGCTCCGGCGTCGTTCCGGGTCGGCCCTTTAGAAGACGGGCAGCATCGGATGTCTTCCCTGACGTCGTTCCGATGTGTGACGGATGAGTCCCACTTCCAATTTGAGATCCTTAATGTCCAGTCTCCAGGGGCCTGTAGGAGCGGGCAAGGGGAACGTCGGATTGGTTCGTAGGGAACCCGTGCTTGCACCCATCGTCATCCAGATCAGCTATCCTTCGTGTCTTTCCGCACATCCTTCCCTCCTAGGTGTGATCGTAGACACATCAAGGGCCCTGAATCCTTCGTGCAGTGCTCGTTCCTTGTGCGTAGCATTACCTGTCATTTGGTAGTATATAAAAGGATATGTAATCAATACAATTACTTTAAAACATATCTTCTGAATATTGAGGCAATGAAGCTTACTTTAAGTAAAACTGCTACACCATCGCAATTATAGAAGCCTTTGTACTATATCCATGTATTGAATGTTTAAAGACGAACGAAACCAGCTGATAAACCCGCTTAATATACACTCGCACTACAGCAGAATTATAGATATACTTGCGAAAATGTAAATTTGACTTGGCTTGCGAGAATTACAAGAAACGTTGAAGGCAGTAGTACTTATAGCAAGAAGTGGCTCTTTGAGACTTTGATTAAATGCTAATAAGGCGGAACGAGAAGAAACGGAATTATTTAGGGCATTTGCTCTACATTTTACCGCTGCCGTACCTGAAAGATTAATTGCGCATTCATCTGAAGTGAATGTGTGTTTTACGAGCGGAGAGAGGAACGGCAAAGCGTTTTACGACGTCACTTAACACCCAGAAAAGTGAAATGGTAGTGACTATGGAGCGCATCCACGCTTTAGAGTTGGTGTTTTATAGCAGCACAAATTAGCCGAGCATCATGCAGACGAATCCAGCGTAGTGATGCGATGTTACATGGTTCCTACGTTAACTAAATATCATTGTTATTGACAGAATTACAAATGTGACGGGTATAACTGCGAAAACTATGTAAAACATACTACTCCCACACTTAGTCTTGAGCTCTCAAATGGCGTTGTTGCCGAAGACGAACAGGAGTTTACATTTCTGTCACACCGTGATAGTTTAAATTGCACCGCAGAAATCCTTGAATTGTAATTTCAAGTTTTTGTTCTTCAAGTTAGCCAGCGGCTGAAGTAAAAGGCTAAACGTGCTTACTGTTTTAATATTTGCAGGAAATTACCGTGTCAATGCTGTACCTTAAATTACTGTTTAAGTTGATTAAACACAAATGTGCGCCTGTATGATAATGCAAAACAGCAGCAAATAAAACAACGCATTGCAGGGAAATGCACAGTTGGTAACACTGGAATATGGACAAAGATGCTCAGTTGTTACTTAGCCGTCTTGACTGATACCATCCCTAACACTGGATTCCAGGCTCAAGATGGTATGCGAGTAGTATAAGAGGGTGGACTGGAAAGTTTCCAACCTCAGTATGAAGATGCCAGCACTCATAAATAAAGCCCGCCTCGGTAGCGTGGTGGTAGCGAGTCTGCCTCACAATCAAGAGATCCCGAGTTCGAATCTCGGTCACGGTGAGTTACCTGGATAAGGTTGTCCGGGATTTTCCCTTATCCTGAAAAACGAATGTCGGGTAGATCTATAGCTCCATGGACCCTGGGCTCATTTGAACATCATTTTACCTTTCCATTCATCGTCCGATATGACTTAACGTTGGAGGACGTAAAATTACAAAAAAAAAAAAAACTCATAAATAAAAGCTAGTGAATTTTTTTGTTCATCTGTTGACAGTTATTCACCAAAGTTTCAGCCACTTTGGACGCCCAGTTGTTATGTAACAGTCGTTTGAGTGAGTTGATGTGAGTGTTTTTATGAAAATGGACAAAATCGAGTATCGAGCTGTCATTAAATATTTGTCTTTGAAAGGTAATACGCCTGCACAAATCAAAAGTAAGTTGATTCTGTATATGGGGACTTTGCACCATCATTTACCACAGTGAAATTTTGGGCAGCTGAATTTAAAAGTGGTCGTAACAGCTTGGGAGACGATGAACGTTCGGGACATCCAAAAACTACAACTGTCGACGAAAACATCGCCAAGGTTCACCAAATGGTGCTAGAGGACCGCCGAATTAAAGTGAGATAGACAGCAGAGGCTATGAACATGTCAAAAGAACGCGTTTGCCCGAAACAAAAATACAATTCAAACAGTGGACTGCAAACAGGGAACCGGCTCAAAAAAAAAAAAAAAAGCTGGGAAAGTGATGGCGGCTGCTTTTTTGGGATAATCATGGAGTTATTTTAATGGATTATCATATAAAAAGAAATAGCCATTATAAGAGCATACCATGCATCATTACTTGACAAGCTAAAGGCAGAACTTGCGGGAAAACGGCCACATTTGCAGAAAAGGAAAATCCTGTTTCACCAAGAAATTAACGAATTACGGTGTGAACTGCTTGACCATCCGCCTTACTCACCAGATCTAGCCCCAAACGACTTCTTTTTGTTCCCTCGTCTGAAAATTGCGCTCGGAGGAGCGTCAAATAAAGAGGCAATCGCCTTTCTGCATAATTATTTTGCAGAGAAAAACGCCGAGTACTACTTGGACGGGTTAAAGAGGTGGGAGCATCGCTGGGGGAAGCGTGTAGAGTCACAAGGAGACTATGTTAAAAAAAATTCTGAAAAAAATGTCTTGTATCTTTATTAGGTCGGAAGCTTTTCAGACCACCTATGTACAGGGATGCGTTGAATTGTGTTGTGTGTCATACTTCAGGCAACACAATGCTAACAAAATAAAAGCTCCTTTACTATTGTTTCGCGCTTTGGTGATACTGAAAACCATTGGCAAACAAGAGATTACCCTCATAATGTTCACCATTCCCTTACTTCCTTTTAAATCGTTATGCTAGAATTTGTGTAGGTATATTTGTAAATTCCTGGGGAGAAATGGTGAACGAAAGACCGGTAGAGCCAAATGGTGTGCAAAACATTTAGTATTCTGCTCTGCTAATAAAAAGACGGCTGGAGGAACAACAAAAAGTAACCTTAACATAGTTATTCGGAAGAAGAGCAAAAGCAAATTAAAAAAACTATGTCAAATACCGATGATGCTTAAGACGAATTTGATGTGCCATATTTGTTAAAAAAATAATGGTATTTGCTTGGAGAGTTTGAAAAATATAGTGAGCTCTGCAGTAGGTGTTCTAAATGCTCATACTGGAATTTTTGGAAAGCAAAAGATGTGATGTTTGTGGCTAAGAACTTTTCCATATCCAAATGTGGTAGTTGTTTGTTTATGTAATCGACTTTAGTTTATTGTGGTGTCATTGTACTTATATTGATTATAGTATTGTGAAATGTATTTATCTAGATATTTTCATAATAAATGAGCCAGTGATTTATAAATTCTGTTTTGTATTTTAAGAATTTTAACATGACACATAAAGAAAACATAATTATATTTTTTATAAAGCTGATGCTTAGCTTTGTCATTTCATGAAACTGACAGTGTTTCCAATTGCTTCTCTAGAATGGATAATGCTACGCATTAAGTTAAGTTCTATACAGGTGGCCCAACAGTGCCGTCTTTCACGTAAGCAGATTTCTTCGTGAGTTAAAAGAGTTGCAGAACGCAACGGGGCAAATCCAATTAAACTAAGGGCAGTGGCGCGACCGGACTTGGTTGTTCTCAGAGCGAGCAGAGACGCTTCCCAGGCTTGAACTAGCTGATAAGAGAACAGAACAGCATCAACAACGAAAGGGTCTTAAAATGTTTTCCATTATTTACAAAGTTTTTATTTTCGAGAGAACAACCTCACATTTCAAACCGGCAAACGTTGAGAAATGTTTATTACTTTATCTACTGAGTAGTTACAGTAAGTCGAGAAAGTTATACATTCCACCAAAAAATTCCATTTCAGGATTTTAGTGGAAATACAGGCTTTGAAGTCCCCTAAATGATAAAGGTAATTTTAGAAAATGATGTGTGTGTGTGTGTGTGTGTGTGTGTGTGTGTGTGTGTGTGTGTGTGTGTGTGTGTGTGTGTGTGTGTGTGTGT
>CM060947.1:172618870-172673870 GCA_030765055.1 Mantis religiosa | reverse complement strand
TTATTATTATCATTATTATTATTATTATCATTATTATTATTATTATTATTATTATTATTATTATTATTATTATTATTATTATTATTATTATTATTATTATTATTATTATTATTATTATTATTATTATTATTATTATTATTATTATTATTATTATTATTATTATTATTATTATTATTATTATTATTATTATTATTATTATTATTATTATTATTATTATTATTATTATTATTATTATTATTATTATTATTATTATTATTATTATTATTATTATTATTATTATTATTATTATTATTATTATTATTATTATTATTATTATTATTATTATTATTATTATTATTATTATTATTATTATTATTATTATTATTATTATTATTATTCACAGTCTATACAGAGAGATGCAAAGCTTGTGTTTGCCAATTACCTCATTCTCCCCTAATAGTCTCCAATATGTCACATGACATAAGTAGAACGGAGAGAAGACAGATGAGAGGATGGCGATTGGGGAGCAAATCGGAAATAATGAAAAGGAGAAAGAGGGGAAGAGGGCCGGGAAAATAGGAAGAGAGAGAGCTAGGTTAGAGGAAGAAACTTGATAAACAAGAGAGAGTCATAAGATTTAAAAGGAATGTTTGCAATTAACGCATTAATGTGAGCATATTTTGTTAAATGTACTTTAGGTGTGATTCTTTCCGAAACTACACTGTTCCATTGGTAATTACTTTTCACAGGTCATAGATGAATAAAATTACTGAAAAATCGAGAAATCACGAAATAGTTGCACGTAATACATCAGTGATTTTATCTCCAGACAGTATCGATGTTCTCATTAAAGCGAACAGAGTGTAGTCTTCTTTCATTAGTGATGGCAGACGAGAGGGAAATAATTAATTGTTTTGGTTCAGTCATATTGTGTCTACAGCAGCTGCTGTACTGATGCTCTCCGCCCTACAGATTTTCATCCTAGGGACGAACCCACGACAATCAATATGAGAAACAGAGTACACTTCATTATTCTGGAAGGTTGAGGTCACATTAAAGTTGCAGTCTGATAGGCACTCCCCATTAGAGTTCTTGCAAGGCAGCAATATTGGGGAACTGTGATGTGATATCACCATTGATTTTAGCCTGACACTCGAGTTTATGATCCTCGTTCATTATGGAGCGCTGTGTCTGACGTAGAGGAAGGACAGAGAGGAGTTTGAAGGATTGATAGCTCCTGTGTGTGTGTGTGTGTGTGTGTGTGTGTGTGTGTGTGTGTGTGTGTGTGTGTGTGTGTGTGTGTGTGTGTGTGTGTGTGTGTGTGTGTGTGTGTGTGTGTGTGTGTGTGTGTGTGTGTGTGTGTGTGTGTGTGTGTGTGTGTGTGTCCTTAAAACACTAGTGGGGTTGCCTCTCCACATATGGATTGTGCTGTTCAGTACTGTTGTTTCTAAAACGAACCCTTTCATTGACCAAGTTTCACTCAAATTGTGGCTTGCATTTACGTGTCATAGAATAACCGAAGCCGAATTGTATGACTAAAAGATTTTTAATTATTGACTTATTGAAATGGTACAATAACTACACAAATTTTCTACAAATTGTGATTTGTTTAGTTTGTGAACACATTGTTATAAAATAACGAAAATATTAGGTTAAGTGCCATAAAAACAGAGAAAAATATCTGTTGCATTGCCATATTATTGATACGAATTTTTATTCTTTTATCTTCTTTTGGTTAATCGAGATAATCATTTGCAGAAGTTATTTTATTACTAATGTATCGTCCTGTAGGTGCAGAGAAATATGAGAATTCAGTAGGCTTTAAGCGCTAGTCAAATCTTCTAAGAAGGTTCCTATGAGGTGCTTTTTAAATTGGATTTCTCTGTGCCTGAACAAGATATAAAAAAGTCTAATACGTAACATTCACATGACTTTCTCATTTCTGGTGCAAACTTCCTTAAAACCCTTATTCCTCCACCTATTTAATGTCAATCGGCTTATATATAAAGTGATTTATTGAAATATCGAACAATAATAGGCCTTAAGCGATAATGCCTATGAGCTTTAAGAGCTGGTCCCTATTAATAACTTATAAATTCTGCTCTATTTGCATAGCCAATAGATATAAATATTTGACGTGTTGCATCTACATGACCCTCTCTCTTTCTCTTTCTCTTTACTCTTGTACAAATTATTCCTACGGACCCTTATTTTTCTATTTACTGAGGTTAATCTAGATAAATATTACACTATTGCTGATTTCCTTGAAGGTGCAAGGTAATTTTGCTAACTTAGTAGGTTTTAAACACTATCAAATCCTTCAAAATCTTGTCGCTACTTGATACTTTTGAAATTCGTTCCGTTTTACATAGCTAAGGAATAAAAAAGTGAATGACGACTTCCAATCTGAAAAGCCTATTGTATTATACAATTCAAACAAATTATAAGAATTTTCTGGGAAATGGTTCACTACACAAAAATGTGTTTTACATAATAATGAGAACTAAATATTTTGTGTAGTAAGATTTTGTGTATATCTTACGGTTTATGTATGTCCAAAACTAATTGAAAATAAAGAGCTCTGCTGAGCATTTCCCATAAAATTCAATAAGTATATTTCATTTCTCATGGGTAGTCTGTCCAGTGCATTTCATTTGTAGAGGCCAGTCTAGGTTGGGGGAGGTGTTCATGTACTAAATCTTCTGGTTGCATCCTTGGAAGGTACTGAACCGAAGTACGAAATTTGATATTTATCCAAATTTTTTCTTTTTGAGCTATGTTATTCATAGGCACAAGTCTAGATGGCAGCGTGTCTGCCTCACGTTCAACAGGTCCCGAGTTCGAATGTCGGTTAGGGTGAGTTACCTGGATAAGTTCTTTTCCCGGGGTTTTCCCTTATCCTGGACGACGAATGTCGGGTACCTCTAAGCTCCATGGAATCGGACTCATTTGAACATCATTTCACCAGTTTCATCCATCATTCGATTTGACTTAACGTTGGAGGATGTAAATTACAACAAAAAATAGGCACAAGTTCAGACACATACACACAAACAACCACACACGCACACACAGACAAATACACAACCGAACACGCACACACAGACACAGTGTCTGCCTTTTCTAGAACAGGGGGTCTTAAAATATGTATTACCGTTAAAATAATCTCGGTTTCGGATTTTGGATAGAATACAATATCTCTCATACCAAACAGGCTAGAGAAGGATATTAATAATAACGTATTTATATTTGGGAAAACTAAACGTATTGTAAAATTCAAACAAATAAGGAATATCTCCAAAATGGCTCATTCGAAAACAGTTGGCTTTAACAAACGTTTTGTGTTCTGTGTAGTAAAATTTTGTCTCTCTTAAAGCTTTCCAGTTTGGACATTGTGTTATAAAGTGCAGTTTCAACAAAGAACATATAAATGGTCTTGTCAGCATCGGGCATGTAATACAATACAACCCTCTTCGTCTGCATGGGACAGGGTTTCAAGTATTTAGTTTTCATGCCTTAAATTATAACCAGTGATATAAAATGTAATTAAAAGATACTAAAAATAAAATTTCAAGCAGAATATTTCTTTTTCTAATGATTTCTATGTGCTCTTAAAATCATTTTATTATAATTTCGTCCATTTTCTACAAGGTGCAACTAGTGTGTAAGTTGTCTTCCGTCGGGGAATTAGCTGGACCTCAAGTGAACGGAGAAACCGAACGAATATCTTATGATAGTGAGGAATTTCCTATGGAGCGCGTCGGAAGTGAGGTAGTGTGGCTTTCATTTTGAATTAGGTTGAAAGGAACAAGTACCACAGAGATGGATGAGAGCAAAATGTTTTCTTACTGGAAACTGCACTTAGCTGCAATATCTACTTAAAACATAGGATTGAAACTAAAAACAAAGAGTTCTTTTAATGATAGAACTAAATTTATGATGAAAATGTTTAATGGAATTTACATTTGTCTTGCTTTGATGCATATTTGATGCATATATTTATCGAATTATATATCATAAGAATAAATAAAAGCTAAACAGCAATTTATAGAAAATGAGATAGTTTAATTGTCAAATTAATTTAAAAAATAAAAATGTTCACATTAATTCCTGGAAAAGTGCAAAATACAGGTTTCTCCTTTTTTCCCCTCCTATTTTTTGGAGGGGTGAAGGGTAAACTCCTCTTCGCTTTGTCCCTTTGAAAATACCCAATACCAGTTTTAGACTAATATTTGTACTACTTTCCAGGCTTTAGTTACAATGTGGAACGTTTATTCAAGGATCTCGAGATATATGATAATTATAGAACCTTTATACCCATATTCAGTGTCTCCATCATTTTTGTTTCGAGGTAGAGAAGGAAAAAGTCTACCTCCACAGCTTCTTTTGAGTATGTAATGTCTTAGAAGGAAATTTCTGTCTTTACCTTTTTGGAGCGAGGTAATATGGGCATAAGAGAGTATGAACACACACCCTGAAATAATCATTTACCGGTAGAGTGTCATTCTGAGCACGATGTGTTCGTCAATAATTTTCTTCTGCTACAAATAAAGTCACTAAGAATTATTTTTACATTGATGTAATTTTGGATAATAAATTTTGATTTGCACGGGTTATGTCCTAATGAATAGCTGTTCTCATATATGAATAGGACACCGTGCTTCTCATTCAACGTATTTTGAGGATAACTTGAAGGATAGTTCCCCTTTCGGGAAACGAAAACTAATTTGAGCACCCCTTCAATGATCGATCACCATATCCCATTATAACTTTTGCTATATACGATGTTCTGTTTGCCTGCCGGCATAATTTCACCAGCTGTTCCTGTTGTGGGTCACATTTTTCCTTTGTTTAAAAATAGCTAGCCCTCTTCAAATTTCTTCATTGTTCCCTTCAACCAGTAGTCCTTGCAACAATGTATAACGATTGAATTCCCTTCTTCCCTTCGAGAAATAAAAATGAATTTAACACTAATTGAAATTTACATTTTGATGTGTTGTGTATCCATTTCTAAACGATATAACCCAATATGTCCAATGTTTAAACTACTATATCTTAATAATCTATTTAATCAATTTAACATTTTAGAATTGTCGTTGTTAAAGTGCTGCATGCAACTTTAAGCCGGCAACAGAAAAAAGGCGATGGTTTTTGAAACAATGTCAGCAGTGTATTATGATTTGGCATAAGCCAAAATACCACAAAAAGTCTAGAAATGTTTGTACTGTTTAAATTTGAATTCCCGGATTCTTACAAGAATATTATATGCACAATAAAGGACTACATTCCATCCAAAAATTCGATAGCTAGATTTCACTGTTAATGCATATTCTGAGGTGCATGAAACATAAATAAAAAACTTGTTTTTGGAAAACGCCGATATGTGTGAGTGTGTTTGAATAGCTGATCTCAAAAATAAAAAGTTGCTTAAATATTAACTTGGTATTGTATTAAAAGTTCTTCTATGGATGCGACACAGAGATCATCAAGAAAATGCCTTCACTCCAAAAAATAAGCTCTTAAAAGAGTCAATACCGTATAAATCCAATGATTTCATTATTGCCCTTGTACATACTAAAAATATGCAATAATACAGTTTCTGCAAATATTTAATAGGTTCTCGTAGGGCAAATAAAAGTGCTCTACTGATACCTACAAGTAGTAAGACTTACTAGCGTCTCGGTTAGTACTTAAAATGCAGATCTCGCTAAAACATAAAATATATGTGTTATACAATATTTAAACCATTTCGGAGTTATAGAAAATTTGTTCATGTTTTAATCTCTTTGTCATTGAAAGAGAACCAAATTTGAAAATCATCGTAAAGCAAGCAGCTTTAAAAGATGTTGGTATTACTAAAGCATTGCACTCTTGTATCTGATAATAATTAGCAAGAAGATAATTTCTGCAAATATTTTTGTCAATTAATATGAAGTGGATAGATCCATAAATTTTCGTAAGAATAATTTCTACAAGAGTAGAGGTAATGGTGTGATTCTGCACACATATATGTTTTATCTAGGTGGCATCAAAACATGAATTTCCGCTGAAACTGCGCTGTGAAATTTTGAATGTAATACAATTATTATTCTCTAGCTACTGCGTTCGTGGTAGAGAAAGTAAAATGGTAAGAATTCTCTAAACAACTTCACTGTAATGCAATGTGGGATTGTAATGGGGAATGATGTGGATATTAAGTCCATTGACCCATGTTTTCAGGATTATTGAAGAGATTCTTGTATCAGATTTTGATCAACGAGAAAAATAAATATGTCAGTCTCGCCTGTGCCGAAGGCAACATCTGATTCAAGAGTTAAAGCTGCGCTTCAGGAAGGAAGCCGTTCAAAGCTCTCACATAGATCTAAAGAGAAACGAACAATGGTCCTCAAGAGATACGACTTCGGAGAGTCTGTTTCCGAAGAAATGAAAAAGGAAGAGTAAACCTTTTGTGAACGACTGAAAAGCGAAGTATGTCTCCTTCGCTGCGTGAAGATCATTACCACGAGGGTGTATGTACAAGCAAAGTCCCTTTGTCAATGAATTTTCAGAAAAATTTAACGTATGTCTTCTCTTGAAAATGCTGGAAATTTTTTGTTTAATTATTTCTCCTATTTCACACTGAATAGGATAGAAACTAAGAATAACGGATGCAATAGCAATGTATACAAATAATAAAAGGGCAACTAAAAACACTAGGGCCACAATGAATCTGCCTAAGATAAATAATTGGAAAGAAAATAAACTCAGCGACGTTTACTGAGCATTGTTCCAAAATAATGAATTGGCCCATAAGTTCTGGCGCTGTTTCTTTCGAAGGTTCGCGTACAAAATAACCTAAAATCAGATGCGAAAATGCTCTTTGTTGTCTACTTGACGCTTCATTTTATTGGCCTAAGAACTAACTATATATGTATAAGTATACAAAATTCAAGCACACTGTTTTGTAGGACATATAATTCTTTAACAAATAACATAAAACTCATTGCCAAAACATTTATTTTGCACTCTAAACTTTTACCTGAGTTCTGACCTATGCTCTAAAGGTATCTGTAGAATGTGCACTCCGAGTAACCTTGCGCTTTCTATACAGTCATATGTTCAGAATAGCTTCTAGCTCCCATTAGTGACCGTCGAAAACGGTTTACTGTTCAGGAACGAGAGGACAGTAGCAAGTGGCAGCTAGAAAGGCCGGCCCATACCAAAAACGTTCTTTGTCATTACTATCCTGCTTCAATTTCCTTAAATTCAAAATCGAATTGACACATCTCCATGTAAAGAGAAATTATGGGCAAAGTGATCCTGAAAATGTTAGCCGAACATGCCGAACATAAATACCAATTTGGTATTCGGTTCATTCAGAATTTTGCCATTCATAGGCACACGAGCACGCATGCGCATGCACACGAAGCTTCTTTTTTTATTTTAATTGTTTCAGAGCACCTCAAAACCAGTATTTTCAGAGCTTTTGAGGTATGCTGAATGTTTGGGTGGAGTGCAATACCTACCTTACCTTTTATGAAAACTATAAAGAACGTAATCATACTTCACTTTAGTGTAATTCCTGAATATTCATTAACCTTTACTTTAAAATTAATTAACACTTTTTAATATCTACTGCACTGAATGAGTCAATTAAACTTCCACCGCAAATATCTGGAATAAAATATTTCTAAGTTCCACGTTGGGAAGCCCCTTTGTAATAAAAATGTTTCTAAGTTAGGTGTTGAAATGAAATGCAATGAAATAATGTAAATTTAATTAGATTTTTTACTTTTGCTTTTTTAGGATATAGAGCGATGATTAGATTTAAAAATTATGTAGATGTAATTGATTTGGATCCATTCGAATTTTCTTTGTCCTACTTTAGACCCAGTTGGTGCGTTTTTATCTCAAAATCGTGGTCTCGGATTGATGCATTCTTTAAGGATCAATTTGCTAAAATAATGACGCAAATTCATTTCCGTAGATAATAATTTACTTTAACAACACTTATCACAAACTGTTACATAAAATATATTTTTATATTGATTCTCCTGCATGACCACTCCAGTGACTACTAAACTTCTTCCTCCCTAAGCGTTTATATTTATGAAGATTATTGATATTTCCGTTTCCTTAAAAACAGTTCGTTTCCACACACTTTAAACCTCCATAGCTAATGTATTTTGTTTATCTTTCAGTCGCTGATTATACATTACCTCTTTTACAATACATTTCAAATCCTTAATAACACTATAAAATAGTATAAACAATATCATAAAATCTACAAACAATAAATTATGTTTGAGGCCAAACAAAAACAACTGTTTATTATCTCCGAAATAAAATTAGGAACTGAAAAAGGTCTTTTGCAGACAAGGTCACTGAAGGACTCATTAAATTAGATATGATTTTAAATGCTGACTTAAGGTATTTATTTCAATTTATAACATTAAAAATAACGTGTGTTGATTAACAAGAAGTAGTAACTTAAATACAACGAAAGTGGTAAACATTTATTTATTTACTTTGTTGTGACTGACACTGAATTACTTCCAGCGCAGTTAATAACAGGAAAATAACATTAAAATCAGCTTCTGTCGCACTGTAATACGTCAGTCACTCGTGGTTAATTGTAACGTGAAATTCGTGCTTCAGCATCAATGTCGCAAATGAATTTCCTTATGTACAACTGGGCACGCCGTTGTTTTCTGCCAAATATAAAAAGATCTCACTATTTAAAAAAAAAAAAAAAAAAAAACCTGATGTTTGCACATAGTGACTTAACCTATTCACTCTTGAACAAACTACTCCTAAAACTGAATATTCGTTTAAAGTATATTAATCGACATAAACGTGTGCAGAAATAGTTTTATTACATATGGCGTTAGAAGAATACAGTAGGCTTTTATCAATGGTCAAATTTTTAAGAGCTGGTCGCTATGTCGTAGCTTTGAAATTTCCATTCGAATTGCCTGGTCAAGACATAATAAATAATGACATTCTATTTCAGAAAAGTAATTTAAAGCAAAAAAGAAGGAAATTCTCACAAATGTACCCATAAAAATAACCATATTTTTCATTAATTTTCTGCGTTAAAGAGACCTCTATTTTTCTGAAATAAGACCTTTTTTCTGTTTCTTAAGATCTACCAGCTCTACAAAAGTTATCCAGAACGAACCGTAAAGAGGCTTTTCCCCAAAAAATTAAAACACGAATTTTATTTCTGATTTACATATCTTAAACATACGATATTTTAATGAAATCTTCAGAGCTATTTTAATAAAACCAAAATTTTTTAAACTTTTCAGGATGCTTTCGGGTGGAGGATTTCTTGCAATTTTCGTGTCACATCCCTGGAACACACCGAAAATAAATACCAAGTTTGATTTCTAAACGATCCTTCGACTTTTCATTGAGATAGACAGACACACACACACACACACACACACAAACACACACACACACTCACTCACACATATACACATATTATACAGGAGATATAATTACACTTACCCTCTCACTTGCACTCCTGTCATTAGGGAGTTGGTGCAATTGGTGCCACTCCTTCCAAAACTACCCAGTGATTGAACTGACACAGACAGACCCTTCCTTGTGGTCACACTTATTGTTTCTTAATGGGTGTTTCATCGCCACGGCCTTTTTCTAGAGCATTGTCAACTTATTCCTCACAAACTGTAGACCAGTTAATGCCAAAGTGTGGGAAGGCACACTCATTGCGATTAACAAAAACAGTGCATCTACGTGCTATATTCTGCCTTACTCTCGCAAAGGCACCAGCCATTTCTGTGATTTCACCAGCTGCGCAGGTAATTCCTGCCACAAGATCCACTTCAGCTTCAACAGGTGTTTCATGCGCTAGTCTTCATATGTCCTCACAAATAGAAGTGGAGTGACACCAGGGGTGCGTATCGGCCAGGCAGTGGGTCCACCTCTGCCTATCCAGTGACAGCCATGAGATGACGACGTACTTCAGTGCCCCATCAGTTGAAACCACATGTCCTGTCTGACATGAAGGAGAACTGTTTCCATTATATCAGGCAAAACTTGTTGCAGAAATAATACGAAATCGTAAGCATTGAGTCTGGCCGGCAAAATGTATTGTCCCATTATGAAATTATCCCCATTACCGGCCCACACATTAGCACCAAATCTCAGTTGGTCTGATCTCCGAAATGTAGCATGGGGTTTCCGAAAGCCCTAACATGTGAATTCCAACAATTAAATAGCTACCAAAATGTTAAATTTGCTTCCTATGAGAAATGGCATGGCATGCAAACAGTACATCGTTTCCAATTTTGCCCAGATACCACTGACAAAATCACTGTCGCAGAGGATAGTCTTCAGGCCTCATTGCAAGGTCTTTTTCAATATGGAAAGGGTGCAACAACATTTCCTGCAGAATTCTTATCCACAGTGCTACGACTTAGGTGAAATTGGATAGATACAGTCAAACTGAAAAATTCAATGCCATGGCCGGGATTTCTACCACGGATCTCCTGGTTTCCGTTCAGTCGCTCTTACCCATTAAGCTGCCAGGCCAAAGTTCCGTCATGGCATTAAATTCTCCTATCTATCCAAAACCTTAGCCTATACACGGATACTGTGAAGGAACAAATTAACTTAAATAATTAGGTGGAATTGTCGATCGATGGCGCGAGTACTAGGTGAAGGACTGCTCTCAAGAATCCGTACAGAGCATGGTCGTCCTTGACGTTCTGCTCGTCTATCCAAGGAGAAATGGTGGTGTCATTGCCAGAGCACGGCGGTATATGGCACGACGATGCACTCTTTGGTTAATCGCAATGGGCGTGCGTTTGTTTTGACATTAAGTCGTCTAGCGCTTAAACAAAGCACCGCTACAACAACAAAAAAAGCTTTCCTTGTCAAAAAGTGTTTAAAATAGTGTTACCTGTCAGCTCCCAAAATTTGTGACCTAATTTCAGGAGTGCTTTTAAATATAAGTAAATCTACCGACATAAGCTGTTGCTTTTAAGCGCGCTCGATGTTGCATGATTTGAAGACGCAAAATACTGAGCCACCCACACCGACATCGTGCCCGTGCATTGTGTGTGTGTGTGTGTGTGTGTGTGTGTGTGTGAGAGAGAGAGAGAGAGAGAGAGAGAGAGAGAGAGAGAGAGAGAGAGAGAAAGAGAGAGAGAGTTTTATGATTTATTGAAGCATTAACCAAAAACTGTTTACAAATTCAATAAAGCTATTCTACCAACCTAATCTTGATTAAATATATTACAAACAAATAGTGTACCTACCTTTTTGGAATAATTTTCCCCGCTCGTATACTCGGCTTTAGAACTTGTTATATCGATACTTCAACTTTGTAGCAGTATCTCATTGAACATCATGTTCATTCGTTATAAATCATCAGGCGTCTTGTGTTACTCTAAGTTTTTCTTAAACATGATATCACACATACATATTCGATTTATTTTTTATGCTTCCAGATTCTAGGAAGGAAATGATCCCCTCCAGTCTCATACGAACCAACGAGTTCGGTTACAGTCCTGATCAGAAGACCACAAAGGCATTACAGAATGATTCCATCAATAAGTATAGAACAAGAAGAATATCAATTGTATCTGCCATAGGCACTGCCTAAATTTCTTAACATTTTAAAATATGACCAATTACCGTATACACAAGAAGCACTTAATTTACTAATTCTAAAATATATCTAAGTTTGTGTTCATGCATACATAATTTTTGCCCGCTATTGTTCATTTTTAAATTTCTTCTGTAAACTATTGATGAGCTACTTTTACTTAAAAAATTGTATATGTTGCACCCACATGACTTTCTCTAACCACTCTTGTACAAGTAATTCTTACTAACACACACTCCTCTACCTTACTCATGTTAGTAGACACGGTATTTGTAGAAACAGTTTTAGAACATATTTTGTGATAGTTGTAATTGGAATAGAGGAATGCAATGAGCTTAATCAAAGACATATTTTAACACATGGTCACTATATGATGTCAAAGACTTGAAAATCCGTTGTCTCTTTGCATAATAAAAGGATCTATATAAAAGAAGTAACGGCTTCCCATTTAAGAAAATGATAAGTATTTGAGATCGTTAACTTCATGAGAAATATATTATGTAATGAAATTTCATATATTTGAGGTAGAGATGATGTTCTCGAAGCACTACGTTGGTAAGCCTTATGCAGCAAGATGACGCATATGATGGAATTGATGTTATCGTAGATTTACTTGAAGTTGGATTCTGGGACTTACCGTGGCTACTCTTGTATTAGTATGAGATTCTATTTCAGAGTGCGTTCCAGTAGAGATATGATGGTAGAGTGAAATAAATTTTTAAATTATAAATTTAATTTTGATAAATCTTTTGAAATAATCTTTTAAACACTGAATAAATAATCACATTTGTTAACTCAATATTACATACTTTTAAAAACAAAACCATGATGTTGCTTTCGCAATATTTCATGCACTGTGTCCTTTCTACAGACTTACGAATACTAACACAAATGTCCGTTCTCTTTGACGGCTAAACGCAGAAGAAGGAAGCTTTATCCAATCTCAATTTACTGGTTCTTCGTTTGCTATGGAAGTCAACATTTTACCATTGGTCCACGTCACAACCATTTACAATTATGTTCATTATTAGATTCAATAATATTTTAATAACTTTTTCTTTAAAATAGTGTTCAATAATATTTAACATTAAAATAATATAAATTGATTTTGTGGTTATCAAAATCGTGATTAATATTTAATTTTCTTAACTTATATCTACTTTCAAGTGTCATCCTAAACTTCGTGTTCTATCCAATATAATTAAAATCAATCTTAAATAAAACTGAACATAAAATAACTGTTTCAGTTACATGTAACAGGCGTACTTTAATGGAATCTACATTTCTTCTGAATAATATGTAAAAACTTCTTAATTCTAGACGACCTTTGTATAATTGGTAAACTGTAACAGCTAGGCAAAATTCTACAATACAAAATGATGCACACAGATCTCGTTAAAGAGGTCCCTTTTTACATAATGAAGTGTTTCCGAGATATTCTTCCCAAATATGAATTGTTATTATGCTTTTCAGTTTCTCTTTCAGGTACTTATTGTTATTAGAGGAAGTACTGTACTCTACATGATACCCAGACTTCATCAGAAATACGCATTTTGTTATCTCCTGGTAAAGAAAAGCATTTTAGTAAAAGGTCTGTTAGTATGAGTCTTTGAACAGTGTAACTACAAAAATGAGAAGTCGATTTAATACCAAACTTGGTATAATGTTCAAATCTTTCAAATATGTGATACCACGATTTTCAAGAAAATCCCCACTCCAGACTACACCTTATATGGAAAATATTTCAAAGATTTTGATTTTCTCAAAAATAGCTCTAATGATTTTGATTAAATACCACTTGTTTAAGATATTTTCATTCGAAAGGAAATCTATATCTTGAACGTTTAAGAAACTCACTTGGTACTCCTCTGCATTTTGAAGGAATTTTTGCAAATCTGGCAAACCGTAAGGAATAGATGAAAACTTCTAGGTATAGGTAAATTTTGTTATAAGTAATTTATGTCAAATACAATTATTTTTTGTGGAGTGAACCATTTCCGAGATATTAATTTTTATTTGTTTGAATTTATAATACTTCTACCTTTCTCAAATAGGGAGCCGTCATTCTTTTTATCTCTTGAGCGTGCAAAGAGAATAATGAAATGCCAAAGTCATCACCCAGAGACCAGTTCTTAAAATATTTGACTATTGCTTAAACCTGCCCTATTTATTTATTCTCCTTGTATCTACAAGAAAATATACAATAAAATAATTCTTACAAATTTTTATCTCGATTAACAGGAAGTAGATACGCAAAAATGCTTTAAGAAGTTCACATAAAGTTGAAAAATTCATTTAAATGGAATAAATCTTTATGCTATAAATTAAAAAAAATAATTTTCGAACTTTTATTCGTCCTTCATTTCATCTAACCCATGCAACAAAAATGAAGATATCAAATTCAGGCTTTATTAGGTTAAATGATTTACCCACCCGGAAATTTGCTCTGCTAGTGGAACAGGAAATATTTAGAGAAAAAGGATATAAATGGGTCACATAATGGCATTGTTTTACGTTACCATATCGACATTGATCCTTGAGCTCTTGTTGCATCTTCATCCCTACCGCCGTTGCCATAGAAACAATGTGACCTGCTACTGTTTTGCTAAGAAATATACTGCCACTTCATGAAATTCAGAAAGGGAAACGATATACATTAAAAGAAACCGTTTTACTCTTAGCCATTCCGGTTTCAGGAATGAGTTTAATTTATCATGTTTCAGCGTTTAAAAAGAGTATATCTCAATAAGTGTGATAAGTCTTATCGGGCTTCCAAGATTCCTCTATACACTTAATGCATGTGTATAGTACATTAACTGTTTGATTACAGTGAGCGATATAACTGGTGATTACGTGAAAACAAAATAAATAATTTACCAACAGCTGTTGAACATGATGGTTCCACTAAGAAGATCGCCAGCAGTATCCTAGTAGATGAAATAGGGAATTATTATCCACTTAGAACACGGAATGTCATAGCTGCCACATGAATTAAATCATATGTAAATATTAATAGACAGAAAGGAAATAAGGACCCGTGTCAAATGTTAACATCAACGTTCAAGTATGAAATCTAATTATATTCCCTATCGCAATAATAAATACATGAAAGAGTTTATATCATAAGTAAGTATGATAATTAAAGCACGCAGATAGATGATATTAATATCATTAGAAATCCAACTTTCCTCAATATCAGCATCAATTGGGAGTGTCCAAAAATACTATTTTATTTTTATTATTCATATACCTACGCTGCTGTTTGTGAAAATTGCAACACCAGGGAGGAATTATCCGAATGACTCCAAACTTGGTGGCAGTTTAGAAGAGT
This sequence comes from Mantis religiosa, assembly GCA_030765055.1. NCBI lineage: Eukaryota > Metazoa > Arthropoda > Insecta > Mantodea > Mantidae > Mantis > Mantis religiosa. The sequence goes on along the minus strand of CM060947.1, from coordinate 172,658,940 downwards.
GTGCAAGCAAATAGTGATAAGGTTTGCAGAGCGATAAATCTCAGGCAGTCACATTCACCCGCCGTACTCCACAAGATGTACTCAATCTCCGCCTGGCTGGAGAGGATGTACAATGGTCCCCGGAGGCTACATACCTAGAAGTAACCCTGGATTGGCGTCTGACGTGGAAACAACACATCACCACTGTGGCAAGCAAAGTGTCCAGAAGCATGGCCATGCTATACCATATGTATAATAGGAAATCAACAATGAGCCTGCACAACAAATTGCTCATATACAAGCAGATACTCCACCCTGCACTAACCTATGCTTGCACAGTCTGGGGAGTTGCAGCAAAGTCCCATCTCCACAAACTCCAAGTCCTTCAAAACCGCTACCTTCGGATAGCAACAGCTTCCGGTTGATACATTCCTAATGATAATATCCATGCAGACCTCTCCTTCCCAAAAATCACAGACTACATCCTTACCCTATCCCATGGTTTTTATAAGAAGCTTCCTTCTAGCTTAAACAGTCTAATTCGCGGTCTGGGGGAATATGACCTCGACCCCGGTGAAACCTAAAAGTGACCCAGACTAGTGCTAGCACCACCATAGGCCCATACAGACCATTGAACTATTCATTACATTTCAATCCCTATCAACAAACTGAAAAACCATTATGACCTATTCACCACCATCTACCCACAGTAATATCATTAAAACCCACCATCATGCCAGTAAGGGACAATGTCCCGAAATGGCAAAATGTTGAAGGCCCCTTCTCTCAGGAGGAGGTTCACCTTCAACGACACCACTGTGCTGTGAAGGTTTGCAGAGAGATGGGGTACACGTAGGCCGAGCAGAGGCCCCGCGTGTCAGTCCGACAAGGTCAGTGCTGCGCCCAGTTAGTCAGTGCAGAGCTGTAAAACAAAGTGGAAACAATAAAGTGAGTGTTAGTATACCTCGTCGACGTCAACGGGAGCCATATCGGCATGTGACTGAGTTTGAACAGGGTAGAATGATCGGTCTCCGGGAAGGGGTTTGTCATACCGTGAAATTTCGGCTCGTACACGGCATGCTGTTAAGGCAATGATGCGTATGTGGAAGCAGTAGATAGATGAAGGCCGTACTCAGTGTAGAGCAGGAACTGGACCGCGAAAAAAGACCACAGCAAGCGAAGACCGTCATCTTGTCCGTATGGCCATAACGGACCGTACAGCTTCATCTGCAGTGTTTGCTTGACACTGGAGCACTCCAACACCATAACAGGCATGATCTTGTCTGCATCATCGGTTCCTCGACGTCTCCTGCAGGCTGGACTGGTTGCACGCAAGCCATTACGTTGGCTTCCATTGTCCAGAAACCACAAGCTCCTCCGACTGCAATGGGCACGTGAACACCGTCACTGAGTTGCTGAATGGCAAAATGTAGCCTTTTCGAATGAGTCCCGCTTCAAGTGTCCTACAGTGATGGCCGCATACGTGTCCGAAGATACTATGGTGAGCGCAACCTGGAGGGCTGCATTGTTGAGCGGCATAGGGGACAAAAACCAGCTGTGGTGGTTTGGGACACTATTGGTTACAACAACCGATCTCGCCTCCTACGAATTGAGAGCACTTTGAACAGCAACCGGTACCTATCGGTGGTTGTAGAGCCTGAGGTATTCTCCCTGTTTCAGGCACCTCCTCAGGTCATATTTCAACAGGACAATGCCCGACCACATATTGCGAGGAATATACAAGCCTTCTGCGAAGAGCATCAGGTATCATTGCTTCCCTGGCCGTGCAATGTCTTGGAAGCACAGACTGTGATTCCCTGGCCTGTTCGATGTCATCCATGGAACATGGCTGGGATATGGTATCCCAGACATGGGATATCTGGGATATTGGTCGGCACCTGCGTCATGGTCCTCCAATAACTAGCGTCACGGAGTTGTAGGCTTTAATACAAATTGCGAGGAGGGAAATCCCTCAGGAATGTATTCAGAACATTTTTGATGCAATGTCACAGCGTATAGCAGCTCTAATTGCAGCGCATGGAGACCACACGAAATGCTGAATATTAGGGCTCAAAGGCTATGTATAGATTTGAAAAGTTAATAATTTTCTACTTGTCATGTACCTAACGTATTGTATTAAATTCATTGAATTCTTGCGTTTCCTTCTTGGTGTTGCAATTTTCACAAACGGTGTATTACAGTCTGGATACGTGAATGCTCTTTGTATTACTCTATAGCTGCCAAAGTAAATGCCGTTACTGAGTAGATAAGATATAATTATTATTTGTGAATGGGATCTAGAAATCACTGGGAAGGAACCGAATAATTTAGTAGTCCGGGGGTTGTAAACTGATAATCAGATTTGGGGCCTTGCAGAGGACTACTATGCAGTATAGTGAGAAAACAAGGGGTAGTTGAGCGTCTCAAGAAGTGGTTTCTGAAGACATCCTGTTAATGGTGAATTCTGAGACTTAAAACCAAATTTAACACAAATTAAAACTTAAAACTTCTTTATATATCGTCACAACTTGGTGGTCATATAAAAAAACCATATCAAAAATGTTAATACACAAGTCATTGTGAATTCTGATTTGTTGATACCTTCAGTCGATCAAGGAAATGATGAAGTCATGGTACATACACTATGGGATATACAAAGAGGAACTGTTAGCTCTGCTGCATTCCACGCAATATTTCGATATGGAGATTTTATCGGGATCTTCTGAATAATATAAAGGGGAAAAAACAATTTTAGAAAATACCTTGTGTTTAGATTGTGCATAGGTAACAGTATAATTTAAGAACGAAAACTGGGTTAAATACCAAATTGTGTATTTAAGCAACTTTAAAAGCCAGGCGAAGATCTTGAAGAAAATTCTTTTACCCTACTCTAGCCTTTTCATGCAACAATTTTCGATTTTGATTAAATTACCATACGTTAAAGATATTACTTCTTCTCTGGGTTTAAGTAGTAGTGAACCTATTTATATAAATCAATCTCTTACTCCTTGTCGTAGGAACATCTACAGGCTAGAAAGTTAAAAACAGAATGCAATTATGCTTACCTTTGGGTCAATAATTAAGGTGTAATAAAATTAAGGCAAACTGAAGGTGGCAAGTTTGTTTATGTGTTAAAATCTCTGGAAAATCTTGAAAAACTAACGTAAATGAATGACTACAATGAGGTTAGACGTCTGAATATTAAGATAACTGATTTTTACACAAGTATTCTCATTGGTTGTTATGACGTAACATTGCTTACTGAAACATTTTGTCACAAAATGTCAATAATTCTGAACTATTTTGTAGTAATTATAACGTATATCGACATGACAGGGAAATTAAGAGAGGAGGTGGAGTTTTAATTGCTGTTCGGAGTGATTTATACATAGAAAATTTGACATTGTACAAGATAATTATGAAGCAATAGCCTTAAAATGTGTATTACGAGGAAAATCATATTATCTAGTAAATGTGTACTTCCCACCTAACACAGAGTTGGAAAGCTACTTGTCATTGTTTAATTCTATAGCTAGTCTTCCTGATGTATAGTGTATGCATCTGTAAAGTTCTGATAACTGGTGATTTTAACTTACACATGGTGACTAATTCAAACCATAATTTCTTGAACGGTGGTCCTCATGAAAGGGCACTGGCTAACACTTTGTCTTTACTAAATATGTGTTCAGTTAATACTGTACAAAATTGTAATAATAGAACTCTTGATCTAGTTTTAACAAATATACATAATCAAGTTAGTGTATGTAGAGAATGTATACCTCTCATTTCCGAAAACATACATCACCCATCTCTTAAACTAGGTTTGACCATGAAAATAAATCGTAACTTTTATTATCACACGCCATTTTTAGTTTATAATTTTAAAAAAGCGGAGTATAGTGCTAGGCATATCAAATTAAAATATATAAATTTAAAATATCTCCCATGAAGATGATGTTGACACTGCTGTAGCTTGTTTTTATGAAAATATGAAATCGGTATTTGACAACACTGTACCACTCAAAAGCATGTACAAAAACAAGTCATACCCCCACTGGTTTTCTAAGGATATTATTGCTAAACTAAAACACAGGGAATATTTCCGAAAAAGAATTAAATATTCTTCTATGAGTAAGCAGAGGTATGTGGAATTGGGAAAAGAAATTAAAATTATGATTAATACAGCATATAAATCCTTCATTAAAAATACTGAAAAACAAATAAAAGCCAACCCCAAATATTTCTGGAGTTACATCAAGAGTAAAAACGTTAAGAATAATAGTATGTCCAATAGTATGTTTGTGAATGATGTTTGTTTGGATGATGACAAGAAGGTTGCAGATACACTTGCTACTTTAAATCTGTGTATTCTGACATAACTCCCTCATATCATATTCCTAAATTTCAAAGTCTGAGGGTTTCACATTCTCTATTTATAAACTCCATTTCTGATAAAGAGATTAAACTTCCAATAAGTAAGTTAAAGCCTAAAATAACCAGTGGCCCTGATGGGATACCGCCTTACATTTTAAAAGGTTGCAGTGAATTGCATTTGTTTCCTCCTAAAATTCTGTATAATCTCCTTTTAAAACAACAATATCTTCCCTCACAATGGAGAATCACAAGCATAACTCCTGTATTAAAGACAGGCGATGTAACCAAAATTGAAAATTATAGACCAATAGCAATTCTCTCTGCTCCTGCGAAAGTTTTCGAGCACATTTTGTATAACAGAATATTTTGATATGTTAAATCTTATATATCAGCATGGTTTCATTACTAAACGTCCTACTGTCACAAATTTGATTAACTTTATACAGTATGTTTCTACAGGTCTGTACCAAGGTTGCCAAATTGACACTATATATACTGATTTCTCTAAAGCCTTTGATAAGGTAGACCATGATATCCTCCTACATAAACTTACCAATTTTGGGTTATCTGTCCAAAGTTTAAACTTAATTTCCTCCTATCTCTCAAACAGAAAACAACATGTTACATTTCATCAGTCATAATCCCTTACTTTTACTGTTAATTCCGGCGTTCCTCAAGGATCAAATTTCAGACCATTATTTTTCGTGCGCTTTATAAACATCTACCAAATTGTGTCAATAACTCCAGATGTATTTTACATGCTGATTATCTCAAATTATATACGAAAATTCACAATGTTTATGATATAATAAAGTTACAAGAAGATCTTGATAATGTTTATAAATGAAGCTTGGAAAATAAACTTCATTTCAATATTAAAAAAATGTTCCCTTATTATCTTTACTAGAAAGAAGCAGTACTTAAGTTCTAATTATCATTTAGACAATTTTCCACTAGCTAGAGTGAATTCCATCAGAGATTTAGGTGTTACCATGGCCCAAAACTTATATTTTAGCCCAGAATATTGCAATTATAACCAACAGCTCTATCAAAAAAATGGGTTTTGTATTCATAATCTCCAGAGCTTAAATGATACTGAAGTTATGTTAATTTCATACAAAAGCCTTGTTCGGAGTAACTTGGAATATGCCTCAGTTGTATGGCCACCTATGTTTAAATGTTATAACGCTCACCTGGAGAAAATTCAGAAAAGATTTCTGAGATATATATACCACAAAACCCACGGCTTATTCACTTACAATCAGTGTATTCCATATATGCAAAATAATGTCACTCTCTGTTCGCAGAATACTTGCTGATCAATTATTCCTTTATAAACTTGTGAATGTCCTGGTATGTAGTGAAGAATTACTTAGTCAAATCAATTTTAATACCAGCATTGCAAATTTCAGAAACCGCCAATTGCTCCAGTTTAGAACACCAGAAACGTCATCGCATAAAAATTCCCCAATTTTAAGGTTATGTGCCAAGTGCAATGAACTTTCTTCTAAAATAGAACTGGATCATAGTTTCTCCTACAAGCAATTTAAGGAACAATTATATTCAGGAATTAATGGCATGTGATTTTCAATTGTGTTATTTATGTTCTATGTTTAATGATAACACAATTATCAATGTCTTGTCTTCGATTATATATATTGTTTTAGTCTTAATTTTTTTGTATTCTTGTTTATTACTCTTTGAATTGCACTTAAATTTGTATATATTAAGTCTTATATTTTTTGTATTACATTTTGCATTGCCCTTTGTCTTGCTATTATATTTATACTTAAGCATGTTTTTAAATTATTATGTATGTGGCTACTGTAATTGCAGCATTGCTCTGTTGTAGCACAAACAAATAAATAAAAATAAATATCTTCATGACAAATTAAATGTATATCTTGAATTTCCATGTGATGTTCTCATAATGCCTCTGTATTTCGCATGACTTCTGCATAAACGGATAACCATAGGTAAGAGGCGAAGCCTTACTATAAAAATGTAGAAGCTCGTTATAACACACAATTTATTTCAAATACATTTTAAGTGCAGCATTATTTGCTTTTATTTTTCAATATCTATAAAATGAGAAATCCTTTTTTATATTTATATGCTGGCCATGCAAAGATAATGGAATGTCAAAGTCATCACAACGCGACCATCTCTTAAAAGATTTGACTATAACTTAAGCGACTGTACTCTGCTACTCACATTGTACCTATAAGGAAGGAAGTGTAATAAAACCATTTCTACAAAATAAATTCTCGATTAAACTGAAGTAGATAGAGATTAAGTGTTTTGAGAATATTTTTTACTATATTAAGTAGAGAAAGTCATGTCAGTGTTCACATGAGTGTTTTTGTGAAATAATTGTTTATTTTATGATTTCTAAGTTATAATATCAAAATACTGAAAATAGTTGGTTGACTCTTTTCAAGACCTGTATAATCAGACTCTGAAATTTTAGTCAAAATCGTTAAAGTTGTTTTTTAAAAAACTCAGAATATTTCGCTATGAAAGAATTTCTTGAAAAGCCTTGAAAATATTGCTTGGTTATCTTTCCAAACAATTTAACTCAAGTATGAAATTTGGTATTTTCCAAGTTTGCGTGTTTGGATTTGTACTTTAATGATGATGATGATGATGATGATGATGATGATGATGTAAATAATAATAATAATAATAATAATAATAATAATAATAATAATAATAATAATAATAATAATAATAATAATAATAATAATAATATTAATAATAATAATAATAATAATAATAATAATAATAATAATAATAATAATAATAATAATAATAATAATAATAATAATAATAATAATAATAATAATAATAATAATAATAATAATAATAATAATAATAATAATAATAATAATAATAATAATAATAATAATAATAATAATAATAATAATAATAATAATAATAATAATAATAATAATAATAATAATAATAATAATAATAATAATAATAATAATAATAATAATAATAATAATAATAATAATAATAATAATAATAATAATAATAATAATAATAATAATAATAATAATAATAATAATAATAATAATAATAATAATAATAATAATAATAATAATAATAATAATATTAATATTAATAATAATAATAATAATAATAATAATAATAATAATAATAATAATAATAATAATAATAATAATAATAATAATAATAATAATAATAATAATAATAATAATAATAATAATAATAATAATAATAATAATAATAATAATAATAATAATAATAATAATAATAATAATAATAATAATAATAATAATAATAATAATAATAATATAAACAATAATAATACCATTTCGGCCATCGCAGTGGGTTTCAGAAGTTTTTCAACTGTAAATTATAATTAAATTATAATTATATTATAATTTCTGGAAGTAGAAAATACATTTTGCACAGCATTGCTCATGATGTAACAGCAGAAATCAATATCTCGCCGTAAAGGAAATTGGAACGAGAGATTTCCACAATGTCGAGTACACATCACCAGCACTGAGGGACGTATAATTAGATTTTTCGAAAGCAATATTCGCAGTAAATTGATTTTCCCCATAGAGCGTATGACCTGATGTTGAAGTTCGGACCAACTGATTAAAATCCAATGGAAAGGTTTCTTTCCGTACTCCTAGCACTAAAAACGCATTAGTGAGTTTGTGAGTCAACATTGGAAAACAAACTTCTGCCTAATAGGCAGAAATGCCTAATAAGCTTCTGCCTGGTTTCAGTTAACAGTAAAGCACTAAGGGTGTACATAAGCACAGAAGAACAACATGCACATATTTCACTTGAATTTTGAATAAAGGAGTAAAATAATGATAAAGTATAAGTTACGCACTGTCTTTGTTAATAAGTTTTGAGGCAATATAAAAATTGTGTGTGAAAAACTACTAATCTTTTTCTCCTTGCTCTCTTTCTCTCTTTCCTATCTGTGTAATCTACATGGAATATTTTTAAATCCGACAATTAAACTTTTCTTTACTGTCAATAAGACTTGAAATTTGAGTAAAAGGTTAATAGTAATTTATTATACAAATGGATAAACAGAGAGTTCATCCATGAGTAGAACAATTTAAAACGCGACGCGAAGTTCTACAGATACGATAAATTAATATAATTGGCAAATATTCTGTTAATTATTTACAACAGATAGTAATAAATTAAATAAGAAATAAGGCATTTACTTGCGGCGTACTTATATTTATAAAATATGGTAAGATATGTATGAATACTAATTTTGTTTTTATTGTCACTAGTTTCCTAAACTAGTCAAATTTATTAAGTTTACGGTGGACGTTGAAAACTTTAATACATCTGTTCCAATGGTATATTAAACAAAGCAAAAACAGTTGAGGCTTTATTACCTGGAAACGAGTGTTCCTATTTGCAATGTTATAAACACGGGTGATGTTACTGCTTCTAATCCATTTACAGGTATTAACTACTATGTAAATGTACAACAAGTTCACTTTCACATAGTTAAAAAATAAAAAAAAACTGATGTTGCTGTTAAAAGGTTATAGAAAATGTGTAGTTGTCAACCATTGATTACCTTGATTCCACTTGTTACCGTAGCAACGAGTGAATTTTGCTTACTTTATCCCATTTGTTGTCCTAAATAACTATCACTTTGATTTAAAGTCCAAGTTTTCTTATATCGTTTCTCCATAGTAAGATGTCTGTAGGATTAACAGTATTCAATATTGTGCCTTTACGTTAAGCTGCAATGCGACCACAATTGTGCTGTACATTTCCTTTCAAAATGTAAATAGCTTAGAACCATACATACATTTAGAAACGTTTATTTGCACTGTAAAAAATAAAATAAAACAGATACGTCGAAATTTTGGGAGCCCAATGAAACCTCTCCTACTGAGGAAGGTAATGAAAATGGCATAACATACTAGGATCTAGTTATAAAACTAGTACTAAATTTCATAACAATGCGTTTGCCATTTATGGTTTCGAAAGATGCGCAAGCTCACACACATGCACCTACTAATGTGACTTTTTACTTCAAGTTATTATCAAAAATCCAAAATTAGCAAAAGTATTCGTTCCAGTCCTTTAGATGTACATCAATATTTCAATGAGATCAAATTAAAACTACACCAGCTTCTTGTTTTCATAGATGCGTTAACACATCGAATTTAAATATGGCATATAATTTCATTTTAAAACACTACAAATACTAAATGACCACTAATCTATATACTTCTTAAAATTATACGCTACCTTTAACATCCATGGTCACGTTGTTCCTGATTATTCCTCCAACAATAAAGATATTTACTTGTTTTCCATTTAGTTTTAAAATTGAAGCGGTCAGAAGCAGAAGTTTCTCAGTCACTATTTCAAAATTGTGCAGCAGAGCTACTCAAAGTTTTCAGACGTAATTTTAAATACCAAAACAGGAATACAAATCAAAGAATTTTATGTGATGGGTCCGTTTGGAGGTTCAAAATACTGTGTTGAAGTGTTTCTCACGGTTTGACATATGTAGTATGTGTGACAGGATATTTTAATATTAGGACTTAACAACTTTTTATTTAAAATGGATGAAAAGTTATTAAGTAACTTGACTTATCAGTTTCTGATTCTTAATGTTAGAGTTTTTCCATTATGCAATATTATAATATGTATCCATGGATAAATTATTACTTTATTTTCACCAATACATCTCTACTATGGACTAATCCAGTATGCACTTCATGGATTGACATACAACACCGTCATTAAAACATCACTCCATCTCTACTACATCACCTCCTACATCACTTCCATATGTCATTGTGTCATAAAATGTACCATCTGGCAGAGTGACATGTTCTAGCAGCAAACGAACATCGTAGTATTTTGCCTTCTTAATCTTCCGAAGCCTATCTGGTGTGTTTTTCGCACTATCACATGACTTGTGTAAGTCTTGCAGCCTCACTACTCTCCTCAAAAGGAACTAAGTACGATAAAGTGAGGACGACATTGTGTGACGACCTTCTGGTACACTTCCTCTTTGGAAATACACACCCCGGATTAAGGTGAATTCAGGAACACTTCTTACAAGGACATGGTCAAGGGCATCTTTGAAGTCAAAAACTTCAATAACTGGAGTGCCATCATGTCCCCCATTATCGGTCAGTGAACGTTAGACATGGGCAATACCAATGGGCTTCTTCTGTAGTGAATGTTTGATCACTTTCATCCATGTGAAAGGAACTAATACTTTATATATTGATCGTTTCTTCTTCTTCTTCTCAATACTGCCAAGAATTCTGTCAATAGGTATGAAAGAACGCCTTGTTATTGGGAAGTACAGATAAATGTTCTGAAAGCGCACTTGAGGAATGTCTAAAACTGTCTAATGCCAATATGTCTAATATAAAATGAGTCAACCACTTGGGTAGCACAGTGCACAGTGTAGCTGTACACTGTAGCACACAGTGCAGTGCACAGTAGCACAGTGTAGTTGCACCACCAGTTGCTAATGCGGCAACTACTTAACAACATCTAACTCAGGCTGACTTAAAAACTTTTATTTCTAAAATTGATGCCCATTCAACATGCCGGGGCCATAATATGTTCGACCTAACATATCCTGATCCGCAAATCTTTTAGCACTGTTACAGAACTGGCATTCAGAGATAACTTCTGAATCTGAGTACTTCAGTTGTTTTAAAAATTATACCTTTTGTTTCAGTCAATTTTGTAGCTCTTTTTTGATACCATTGGTGGTAGTGAGCTTATTATGATGTTTCACTGATGGTAGCAAATAAGAAACAAAAATGACCAATCATGATCCTGATTCACCCAAATTTCTTCAAAGTCTATTTACAGTTTCCTTCTTATTTGATAAATGTAGTTCATACTTTTTTAATATTCTGAATACACCAGAAGTTACCCTGCTAACATAGTCATGCCATTTTATGATATTTAGGGTCCCTGTCCTATTTTCTATCTCCAGATTAATGAGTTGACTATGGTCGAATGTTATAATGATATAGTGATAGAATAGAAGCTTCTTGACAAAAGGTAAACCAAAGAATAAAACAGGGGATGGGTTAAACTTTGTGTCCCACAGTGACAATCCTGAATTATATGAAGTGCATGATTCCGACATCATGCAATACATTTCTGCATATATCATAATAGTTATACATAAAAATAACGAAAAAAGTCCTTCAGTTCTTAAGATCTCATAATTGCGTATTCAAATAACTTTTGCTGTAGTAAAGAAAATTACAACCACTATGGCTGGTTATTGCATCCGTACAATATTGCATGCTTGCTTCTAGTTTCCCATGCCAAATGGCAGTATAGGTTAAATACAGAGACGCACACTTCACGTAATGAGCCTTACTTATCACTGTAAGGAGAAAGGGATAAAATGAAGGAACTACAGTAGGCGTAGGCCACAGAGTCACGCGGAAACCCTTAAAAATTTCAGGCTCAAGGACCCCTCCCATTGCTGGAATTCTAAGGAAAGATGAACCACCAATAGACCAAACAGACCTCTAGTGTCCATGGGAAATACCGTTCCCTTTGAGCAAGTGTCTGCGCCATCTGTCCGCGCTGCTATACGCTAGAAAACCTAGAAGGAAGATGGGAAAGAAACAATGGAACAGATGACAGTAAATAATATTAAATGATCAAGTGCACCGCTTAATACAAAATGTGACCCATGATTCCACTTTTCTTTTAATCCTGTTCTCCTTCCAGCTATATAAATAATGTTTTACTATAGTGCAATAATCGTAATTTACGGGCAAACAATTGATTTTACTTCTGAAATAGACCTAGCAAATGCTACTCTTGATTTCTAAATTCTCTAGATAAATTCCCTCGTTCCTTCTTTTATCGATGTGATGAAAAAATTTATCGATGGCTTGCAAATCATTAATGGCAGTATTTATGACAAATGTGTCAAAGAGAATTACTGGAACTAACTTGGACCTGTCTCCAGCGATAGGCCTGACATAGACAACTGGTTATTAACTAACTGGAACGCACACCCAGATGCACTCAAATTCACATCCCAGAATCGATTTTTCTTTATTAAATAAAAGTTTATTCATCTCAGGCGGAAATTAATCTCGGAATTGTTCTTCTACTAGCTGACTCATGAGGCAAGTCAAATGTGTATTTACTTATTTTAGCTTTAGATTTCTAACTCTACCTCTCTCTCTCTCTCTCTTTCACACACATACACACACACACACACACACACACACACATACACGCACGCGCATGTATGTTCTCACTTTTATCCGTATGAAACGAAATTGTAAAACCTGTAAATCCCTTAGTTTAGTGCAGAGGATCTACCCAAAAGTTCGAATACTCTGACCTCCTTCAACCCGGGAGAGATGGATAACTCCGGGGATCTTTCGATAGGGCAATACCTGATTTCTTAAAAAGCCCCTCCGTTGACAACAACGTCAAGACGGAATGGAAGTGGATATGCCACTTACGCGCGTCAGCCGCGTAGGGAAGACTACCGAAAACCTTGGTGGGGCTGCCTGGTGATCTAGCACAACTTCTACTATATCTGCAGGCTAGTATCCGGGACTTATGAGGCAACCCTCTACCCCTTCCGGGCGACCGTAGCCTGGCCGGAGGTACCCAATTCCCCGTGGGTGTCGGGAACACACTGCCCCATCGAGTCCAACCCAATCCGAACAACTCCCCAACGGGAGAGGCTCAGCAATTCGGCCCGAACTTCCTCTAGTAACGTCAGAGGTTCCAGGAGTGCTAAGGGTCCGCAGCGCTCGCACTAAAGCAGCTGAAGGGGACGGATCTCCTCCCCTACGGTACTGTAAATCCCTTGAGGGCAAATACCTCCTGCTATGCAGAGGGTAGCAATTGAGAAGCCCATTAGGGTTGCAACTCCTAAGAGACGTGCAGTTGCTGCGCTACAGTAACGGCGTACTTTCGTGTCATCAGCGCTGTCACTGTTAAATTCAGACACTTAACACATACACCATTGTTGTACATATTTTGCTGTGATGCACACTTATAGTTTATAGCACATTTGTAGCTACTTCTTCCAGTGACTTCCATTTTACTCGTATAGATACACTTCCACAACCTAGGGAGAATAGGAGATTATCTTCAGTCGAGAATCAATCCGAGACTTTTGAACTTAGAAGGTAACTTGTAAGTTCTTCGGACTCCAGAACATTGGGGTAATATGTGTAGATAGTTATGAGAAATTTTCGATCAAAATAGAGCGATTATAAACCTAAATGTTACGAAATACTTTCCAAGTATAATAGTCAATAGAAGTACCGAGCAAGATGGATGAATCCGTAATGCCTTTATGTATAGAAAAACTGGTATATTGCCTTATTTTATAGATTTTGTGTTCTTTCTCAATACCGAGACTAACCTCAGAATCAAAGCAATCCATTAAAATTGTGGTACAGAAAGTTGACTACGCAACTAAACAGCCATTAATAAGTTGTCTCTCAGATGCTACAGAAAGGTGAATGCACAACTAAGAGCATCCCATTAACCAGAGATCATCTCCCGATGAAATGAATAGCTCTGTGGACTCTTAATTTCCACAGCTTAAACAAGTACATACTATGTGTGTGACTCACGTACAGTAACTCCAGAAAATATTTATCTCCGTTAAAAAGATTTGCAGGGCAAATTATTATTTATTTGAAATGTGGAATAAGTTCATAGTTTAAAACCTAATTGAAATTATGTGAAAATCGTATCTATCTGATATAAAAAGCGTAAGCTTACTCAACAACGCCTCAGGTTTTAAATTTCACAAATGCTTTTGTTCTTAAGTTACATAAATGTCAGTAATATAGATGATCTACTTAATAAATATAAACAATTTATAAAACATTTCACATAAAAGTTAAGAAAGTTCGACTATAAAGGTCTTAAATGTTTCATTTAGGCAACTTTCTCCATTCCCTTTTGCACAAATTACTTGCAAATCCTATTCCTCGTGCTAATGGTGATGAAAGTTTGCACCAGTATTTGATCAAATGCTTGTGGATATGATGAGGATAGCAGAATACTGCAGGCTTGGGGTAATATTTAAATCTTTTATAGTAGGTAATTAAGAAATGGCTTTAAATTTCTGTACTCTTTACTTGGCTGAGAACAATAAATAAATAAATAAATAAATAAAAAATAATAGTAAAACTAATGTCGCATCAAAAAGGTAGCAGGGACACAGCAGAAGCTGTGTCAGCAGAAGCTAAGAACAGAGCTAAGGACACGAAAGTACGCCGTTACTGGAGCGCAGTAACCGCACAAGGCTCTTAGGAGTTGCAGTCCTAACGAGCTTCTCAATTACTACCCCTTGCGCAGCAGGACCTCTTTGCCCTCAAGGGATTTACAGGCTTTTCATTTCATTTCAATATTGCATTTGCTTCTGAGAAAGTATAAATATTCTAAAAGGCAAATGAGTAGTAAGAAATATTATACAAATAGTTAATTCTACAAAAAAATGTGCTTGACAAAATATTAATAATGTTTTAACGAGATCTATACGCTTTGGTCAGTAAGAATTTGCTATATCTTATGGTTTACCTGTTGTGAAAAAGTCGCTGATAATAAACGAAACTTCAGGTGTTATTCTCATAAAATTCAGGATATACACTTCATTTATTACGAAAATACCCCCGATGTGTAGTATTTTAAACCAAACCGTCACAGATATAATTAGTTCTGAAAATGTTCCGTGTAATGTAGGAGAGGAGATTTTCTTGATAATTATCATGCAGCGTCTCTGAAAGATGATGAACTTAAATACTAAGTTTGGTATTAACTGGCTTTTCCTTTTAAGTTATGCTGTTATGCCCTTATGTACGCACTCATATTGTTTACACGCACGTGTCCCCCCCCCCCCCGAGAATCTCAAAATATGTATTTAATCTCGGTTCTATGCAGATGCATAGTAACGTAACCCATAGCGAAATAGCCCAAAGTGGGCCTGAAGTTGTAACCCGACTGCCGGCCTCATGCCCACACATGCAAGACAGAGGTGGACGATCATCCAACTGATACGGGGAGGAGATGTAGTCATATCTCGGCACCCCCATCCGGAAAGTTGGCTTTCTAGACCAAGATTCGCTTCCTAGCGTAGCTCCTCAATTTCCTGACGAAATGTCCTCAGTGGGCACCGGTCTTATACCCTGGAATTAAAATCCGTACCCCGTAGGGGTGGGATCGATCCCGGGCACAGGGAACCAAAGTACTACGCCCCAGCTCACTGTGCTACGGTGCAGGACGCAAATGCGTAGTAGAGAAAATAAATAAAAAAATTGATAAAATAAAAAACGAAGAACTGCAAACATATAAACTATAATATAGAAATAATTTTTCCTACTCTAAGTTAAAAGTAATATTTCTTTATGTGTTAATTTGACATGTGCAGAATGGCTTCTCATTTTCATTTTAGTTTTTATATGTGAATTTTGTATTTAAACTAGGCATTTCTAAACGATGAAAGGCGAAGATTTTCATTAAGTTCTTCATTTTCAAGTAAATCCGTGTATGGAAATTTATTTACACTTATCTACTCTAAGACTGCTCTAGCGGTTTAACTATGTATGTTCACAATAGTTACTTGGGGAATAAAATGTATATTGTCATCCAATTATCGGAAAACACGACCAACGACAGCTGAGAAGGGACCAGAGGCAGCCGAGCCACACCCTCCCATTAATCTCAGTCACTAACTGAGGGGTTGATTAGGGAAGTGGCACTTGTCGCTGGCCGCCTCTTTCCCCTTCCCCTGTCCTCTGGAACTTTCGCGGTGATTCACGGAAACTAGAGGCTTCGAGAAAACGGCGATATCCCTATAAAAAGGGCTGCAGTGAGTGAATTGAGTCAGTCAGTCGGTTCTTGGCGAGCTGTGAGGAGCGCCCAGTGAGCGGACGGACTGCGTACGTGCGTCGGAGGAGTTTACGTAGTTACGAGTGCAAGTGGAACTGTAACGGACGAACTGGTGAATCGTAATTGTGTGTATTATGTAATTCTGTGTAATTGGCAAGTGTTCAACTGTAAGTCGGTGGAAATAAAGAACATTTTTGAGTGGTACAATTGGACTTTTAATTTCACGAACCCACAAAGTCACAATATTTTAATTCTGTGTGAATAGCCCGTGAAATTCCTGTGATTCATATTGGACTTCGTGTATTTCTAAAACTACAGGCGATAGATAAGACGTTCTACTATTCTAAACGCTGTTGAGATGAACAGATTAAACGTAATCAATTAATTGCCATTTATGTGACTGTGTACATCATTTTTACCGTTGTGACAAATGCATTAGAAAATGACAGTACTTAGATACAGTAATGGTAAAAGAAATTTGAAGCTAGAGCTATAGCAAGTCCAACCGAAGAAGATGGCTCTGTGACTCAATCGGAAGTTCCTTCATTCATTCATCCGTGTCAAAAATCGTGATCGAGGACTTTTAAGAGAGTTGAAAGAGGAGCCGGAACAGGTTGAACTGTTTATCCCCCTTTATCAGCAAGAATTGCTCATGCAGGACCTTTACCCGACCTGTAAAGCCAAATATCGGATTGACATTTCCAATATTTCCCTTTCTTACCTTTCCTAGTGATTCATTCATACCATGTTACTGATCTGTAAAGTACATGAGCTAAAACCTAGTATGATTCGTGTAAAATGGCGATTGTGAAGATATTCCTCTACTTTATCTTTCTTGAAACCTTGCAAAGGTCCCTTTGACCCCAGTGCACGGGAGAAAGAGTTAGGTCTTTGAGTACTCTGCTAATTATACCTACATCGTCGTCAAACTCTGCTAATTACAAAGTTCCCCTGCATCTCTTCTTCATAGCCAAGTATCCATGAGTTAAGACAATCCTCTAAGGAACCTTCTGTCACGACTACAACAAGCTCCCCAGACCGATGACTATTAGGTGTGCTTAAAAGCGAGAGCCTCACTTCAGAAGATTTATTGTGATATAAATGTATTCTTGCGGGAAAAAAATATGTGATGTCGACGGCGCTAATATGGCCGGAACAATTATCAGCATCGTTAACAAACAATGTTTATTATTTTCCAATGGACTCTGTGTATAATAAATACCAACATCTCTGAAATAGAGGGGAACAAGATACCCTAAAACCAAAGTAAAGTTCTCCGAATAGCAATATGAGATATTTTGGTTTGTGCTTTAAGGTAGTTCCCAAAATATATATTTGTTATTTGTGCAGTTCATTAGTATATTTTAATGGTATATTTAGGCTTCTTAGTTTTCGAATCTGAAGAATTTGCAATCACTGCAAACAGAACTGAAAACTGACGTGCAAATGAACATAGTAAGTCTCTGTTTTTCATTACATTCAGGCTTCAGATTCTGTCCCACAAAAGAGTATAGTAATTTTTACATATACATTATCTTGCTATTGCCAACAGGATATCATAGCGATAATACTAACGGAAAACTGTTATCGTATGACGCTAGTTCTCAAATCTCTTCCGTAGGTATGACGACTCTCCAAATGTACTGTGGTCCTATGATGAACTGCTGTTAGCTTTCATAGAGTTATTTTTCGCTTTGTTTTTCATTGCCAAGACTTACGAGACTGTGTGTGTACTTTCTGGGTATATATCTCCAGTTGTTTGAATAGTTGTAGTATATAATCGAAACTGTGGGAATATCCGTCTTCGTTATCAGCAGAATGCAGCACGTATCGTTTCCAGAGGAAATTGTGTTCCAGGGCGAGATATTGGAAAATGTGCTTCAGTGCTTTCAAATGGTGTAATTATCTCACCTGAATAACAACAATATCACCAACGTGCAGACAGATATATTTCTGGTAAGTAATGTAAACTATTATTTGTAACAGGACTTTTATACCCATAGAGTTTTCATTCGCAGATTATAAAGGTAAATACTTCCAGCTACATTAAATAAATATTAACATGGAGATTTAAGCATATATAGTTTATTTTGTATATGTTTCACCTGTATAATGCTCCAGTTTTGCGCCAAAATTGAGCTAAAATCACCAAATTACACACATAAATACTTTTTCTGTTCATAGATTTATGATAGACTAAATAAGAAACAGTAGTGTAATCTTTGACCACAAGTCTAACATAAAATCAGGTGGTACTTTGCTCCTAAATTTAGTTGACGGCGCACTCATCTGCTCCTGAACTGTGGGAATAGATTCCTAGAACTTCTTTCCTCTTATTTATTAGTTTTCTCACGTTACTTTTTGTACAAATTACCTACGATACGCACAGAATATTTTATCAAAAAATAGAAATTGTTTTTCAGAGATCCTAGAGAAAGGATTTTAGAGGAAGTGCCACGTAAGCTTAATATATGTATGTGGCACAGAGAGAAAGATATAGAAAACAGAATAATTCAAAACATTAAGATGGATGAGTTACATATTTCACACTTCATATATTTAATCATCTAACACAATTCTCAAATTCCCAGTAAAATGGTAAAAAAAGGCAGTTTCCTTCTTTTCTTTCTTTCGTTTTAGCCATAAATATAACAATAAAAACACTATACCTGTATTTTTAGAGAATAGCTTGAAGTCATGCTTAATTTTTAATTTTATATAAGTATTTGGAAAGGCTTAAGAGATCGATTAACGCTTACTGCAAGATAAAGGCAGCAATGCACTTAATGTGAAATGAAATGCGTGCAGCATTAATAGTTTTTCACATATTCGCTGTTGTTGGTTTGAGATTTTGCATTGTTTTAAACCATACGTTTTTTTTCTAAGTAATTGTTTTGTTTCCTGGGGTTATTCATGCATGTACGGTATCAGTACTACACATTCCTGTTAGAATTTTTCAATACATTCTAGTCTCCTGCAATTCATTGTGTTACTACACGAAGACAAGCATTAAATAATTTAAGTGATTTCGACCAACGTTTGTCATGTTTAAGAATAATCGAAAATGTTTCTAATTGCACTGAAATGGTTTAAAATAACTAAAACATTTACAATATCACAACGCATATGATATTGTATTTATTTAAATATCTATGTTGTATCTTGAAATAATATATGCAGCTAATGTTTGAATTAACATTTTTTTCTCCATTCATTTTAGTATTAATGCTGCATAGTAACTAAAGCAGTTTTCATAAGAGTAACGTGTCGTAGCTAAATAATAAAAGTTAAAGCAGCAATATATAAAATAAATTCAAAATGGCTTTCTTATTAAACTTGTTCAATTCTATTTAGCGTCTGCATTCATTAACAAAATGATCAAAAAACTAAACGATCAAAATGTGATGTTTAAATCTGCCAAAGAGCCACAGAAAATAAAATGGCGAATGAGCACTCTTCTATTCGATTTGCTTAGCAACCTTCATCACTACTGCTTTGCCTCTTTCACCAGATTCAGTGAGCTATTCATTCCCACCAGGAGCGTTGTTTCCCTCTTTCGTAACTTCAAAGATTTCTGAGATTTTTCTCAGAATTGTCCAGCCAATGGATTAAAGATATCCCTTTGTTTTTCTTCCTTTGTGCATTCAGGAGAGGTTTTAACGGCTACTTTGTTTCCAACACTTCGGTCCTTTCACTCTTGCTCTGCGCTTCGTAGTTTCTGACTCTTGAAGAAAACTACAGCTTCACTAATGCTCCAGAGATATAGTACTGTAAACGACTTTCAAAATAAAAACTATTATCCTATTCAATCGATATTATAATAACGATAAATGCATAGACTGCCTCCGTGGTCTGGTGATTTGCACGGTAACCTTTAAATTCAGAGGACACTGGTTCGATTCCTCACTGGAGGTTGGGAATACTTTTAACGAAGATTAGTCCCCACCCTCCCTAAAATTTGGAGAATGTGAAAGTGAAATTGGTGTAATATGCAAAACTCAAAAAAGAAAAGTAAAAGAAAATGCACCACTGTAAGCGAGCGAACATCATCGTTGATAGCCGCCTGGTAGCGTAGATGGTAGCATATCTGCCTCACGTTCAAGAGGTCCCGAGTTCGAATCTCGGTCAGAGTGAGTTACCTGGATAAGATTTTTCCGGGGTTTTTCCTTATCTCTGAAAGACGAATGTCGGGTAACTCTAATCTCTATGGACCCTGGGCTCATTTGAGCATAATTTCACCCATTCCATTCATCGTCCGATATGACTTAACGTTGGAGGACGTAAAAGTACAAACAAAACAAAAAAAAGTCATCGTTGATGTGCCAAATGTAAAGAGCCGCCAATCCAATATGACCTAAGTTGCTAAAGATGGCATATAAATAGAAAATTCCAACAATATATCCAACAATCTGCAGCAGCGTCAAGTAATATTCCAAAATGGGAGGCGGTACCAATATAATAATAATAATAATAATAATAATAATAATAATAATAATAATAATAATAATAATAATAATAATAATAATAATAATAATAATAATAATAATAATAATAATAATAATAATAATAATAATAATAATAGTAGTAGTAGTAGTAGTAATAATAGCTGTTGTTGTTGTTTTCCATTACCCATGATAACATATGATTCAGACTGATACACTTCCGAATTTAAAATAGTATATGCTCAACTCAGTTTTCGCAAATTAATCTTTTAATCAGCTTTTTCCTTGATACGTACATTGATTTCATGACTGTTTTTATTTATTTAAGGTTCGCTTCAACTTTCTAGGTCGATCTCAGCCATCTTAACAAATATAGTACAATTAGTAACATTTATAAACGGTTACATTAAGTACACAGGTTAACAATCATTTAAAATTACACATTAATAACATTGATTAGGAAAACGGGCTCTTCTTTCTAATATGTGACGCGGCGATGTATTCTAAGCCCTTCGCACTCTTTATACAACTCTACTTTTTAGTGCAATTTCGTGCAGGAGAGCATTCTTTTAACGTTACTGAAGTCATAACTTATTTGTTTATTTATTTACTTACTGCGTATATAGCTATATTGTAGAATTCAGTGCAGACACATTATGCTCGTTTCTCCACTGAACGCAATACTGCCAACAGTCTTATTTGTGCTATATTACACTATCTAGCAAACTATCTACAAAGTACCTAAATTGCACTACCTAGCTAATTAATTATACTATAGTGTATATTCCCTAATTTACACTAACTAGCTAATTACACTAAGGGCGGTTGCATTCGGAACACAACATCCGTGCCCTCAGCAGACCCTAATCGAATAAATAACACTAGGCAACAATGAAAATGTTTCTGGCTTAAAAATAGTGAATTTACATGTAATTCCATCTGCTGAATTCAAAAATGGCCATAAAATGATAGATTAGCTCTTGTTTTAAAGATAAAGTAACATTTCATTTTTTAGAGTGAAGATTTTAAATTTGGGGAAATTTTCTTTTTTTGGGAATTGGAACACCTGTCAAATAACTGTAACTGATTTTATTGATGGCGATCACAGGTTACCACTGCTCTTCGTTGTGCACCAGTTTGAAGCAAATATTATAGTGAGCAATGAGGTTTCTCTCAGGGTATGCGTGGATGTGTGTGAGAAGGAAATTTTACAACACTGGAATGCCCGTTTCCAAATTATTTATTCACTGCTTCTTATTTCAAACCTCGAAATGGAAGCTGCCGACCGAGGGTTACCAATCACGGTTTATAGTGACTGAATGCTAACTATATTTCTCGATAAATTTTGATGACCCGACAAATATTCAAGACCGAATAAGTTGACCCCTCTAGTAGGCTTGACGTCTCAGAATCCTCTTGATATCGGCTGCACGCCGAAGACTTTATAATGGCTTTCTAGCCGCGACAGGTCTCTATCGGCCAACCGCCGAAGAGTGTTCCCTCACCACAACTGCGTGTGTGTATTTATATATAACTTTCACTCTCCAAATTCCTTTTTAAACAAAGTCCTTTTGTGGCTGTTTTGGTCGCCATTGTAAACGATCCAAAAGAATTCCTATTCATATACGTGTGACAATTCCTTTAGAAACCTTCTAAGGTCACTGTTCCTTTCATTCATGGCATTGTTATAAACAGTTTCCCCACTTAAACTGGCCTTGGCTTTGGTCGTCACAAAGAACCAACATTCCTTCGACGTCTATCATTATTCTTTTCTTCTGGCAACCATAATTTCGGTATCAAATGCCCCCATAGATATTATTTTATTATCCCATAATGAAATAATATATATGTCTTGCCCGAATATAACGCAAAATATTAGACCTTTGTCAGCAACTTCCAATTCATTTTACAATCTCTTTTCACAACATTAATTTTTTTTTTTTTGTTTTTTTTTTTTTACATGACATTTCCTAAAAATTATTCACATGATTACATAACAACAGTTCATTTAAAATTTACTAACATTCTGTTCTGCAATTTTCAACTTTTAACTATTACTCAGAAAATATTTCAATCTACATCTTCTTTTTTTTTCATCTGATCTATTTAAAATTACTTCATCTTGTTGTTACACTTGAAACAATTCCTAAGTATACACTCCCATGTTTAAATCAATGGTACATTAATAAGATTATATTTGTATACAACATTTCTGAGTTCTTCTTTTTGATTCTATATAAATATTCTTTTCAACAGTCTTTCATTGTTCTGATATTTCTTTTTTAACTGGTTAATTAATTTTTTTTTATACATTTCCGAATACTTCTTTAGGATTCTATATAAATATTATTTTCAAGAGTCTTTAAGTGTTCTAATTTTCATTACTATATTTTTTCACTTGTTTAGTTTTAAGTTTCACTGCACTGTCACAACACTGTTTACACTTAACCTATACATTTTACACTACACTGTTCATACTTAGCCTATACATTTTACAAGTTTGTTTCTTCTACTTTTACAATTTGTTATGGCAATTTTAAATACTTTAGCCTAAGTTTCTACCATTTACAAGAAAATTCATCATTCCACAACGTACTTCGAAATACAAGTGAATTTTGCGGACTTTTCCATGTATAAAGGACTTATTTATTCTACATCCCCATGAGTTTTCCATATCTAGCTTAGATATCGGACATCGATCTTTTTTCCTATATTTCTTAGGCATATTCTGATGGAACTGTGCCCCTTGCCCGAAATATTTTAATATTTCTGTTTCGTTTATCCCTGAATTTTGCATGTTTTTCAATGTTTCATTTGTCACCGTGATCTCCATTGCTACCTCACTAATTTCACTTGTGGTTTTCTCCAAATTCCTCGTCAGTTTTCTATTTTCCCACTCTGATGCTTCTAGTCTACTCCTAGTTTCTTCTAACTCTTTTCTAGCCATTTCTCGTTCTTTATCTAGTTTCTGTACGATTTCCTCCCTCAGTTTTCTGTTTTTACTATCTGACCTTTCACTAACTACATTCACAACTTCATTTTCAGCGTTCTGCGTCTCCTCACCAACATCTTTCCCTACCTTGTCTGTTACCTGATCAGCTTCTTCTCTTACGTTCTCTACTTCCTGACTAACGTTCCCGAAATTTTCTAACGACTGTTGTTGATTGTCTAACTTCTTTCCTAATTCTATTTGTCCTGCCTCTAACTTCTGAAAACCACTTTCTATCTTTCCTTCTATCTTTTTTAAACTTTGATTATTATCCTTTATCTCTTTTATTAAACTTTGATTATTAGCCTTCATCTCTGTTATAAAACTTTGATTATCATCATCTATCTTTTTACTTAAATTTTGATGCATATCATCTAAATTTTTACTTAAACTTTCACCTAAACTTTGATAATTATCATCTATCTTTTTACTTAAACTTTCACTTAAACTTTGATAATTATCATCTATCTTTTTACTTAAACTTTCACTTAAACTGTCAACCCTTGCGAACACTTTTCTAATTTCCTCTAACATATTTATTTACCTTTCTACATTATCTAGGACAGTTCTACTACGCTCTGGTACTTCGACTACTTCCTGCCTACTGTTATTACTAGCATCAACCTCCTGGACTTCCATGCTTTCTACAGAATTTTGACTCAGCATTTTTCCACTCCTTAAATACATTCACAATAGTCTAGTATATAATTTAACACTCTGTACCTTTGATTGTTTTTTTTTTACTGGCTCCTGATGATGTCACTGATGACGATGCCGGCCTCCTTTCTTTTTCCAGTCGAACTGTTGATGAATTTCTTGATGGGTCGGCCGTCCTCCTGTCGAACCACCTTCTCCTGTTGAACCTCGTTGTCGGGTTGAAACTCGTTCTCGGTTGAACCTCCTTCTCGGGTTGAACCTCCTCCTGTTGTCGAACGTCCTTCTCCTATCGGGCCCCGCGTTGGCGCGCCAGTTTGTAACTGATTTTATTGATGGCGATCACAGGTTACCACTGCTCTTCGTTGTGCACCAGTTTGAAGCAAATATTATAGTGAGCAATGAGGTTTCTCTCAGGGTATGCGTGGATGTGTGTGAGAAGGAAATTTTACAACACTGGAATGCCCGTTTCCAAATTATTTATTCACTGCTTCTTATTTCAAACCTCGAAATGGAAGCTGCCGACCGAGGGTTACCAATCACGGTTTATAGTGACTGAATGCTAACTATATTTCTCGATAAATTTTGATGACCCGACAAATATTCAAGACCGAATAAGTTGACCCCTCTAGTAGGCTTGACGTCTCAGAATCCTCTTGATATCGGCTGCACGCCGAAGACTTTATAATGGCTTTCTAGCCGCGACAGGTCTCTATCGGCCAACCGCCGAAGAGTGTTCCCTCACCACAACTGCGTGTGTGTATTTATATATAACTTTCACTCTCCAAATTCCTTTTTAAACAAAGTCCTTTTGTGGCTGTTTTGGTCGCCATTGTAAACGATCCAAAAGAATTCCTATTCATATACGTGTGACAATTCCTTTAGAAACCTTCTAAGGTCACTGTTCCTTTCATTCATGGCATTGTTATAAACAGTTTCCCCACTTAAACTGGCCTTGGCTTTGGTCGTCACAAAGAACCAACATTCCTTCGACGTCTATCATTATTCTTTTCTTCTGGCAACCATAATTTCGGTATCATAACAAAACACAATAAGAGAAAAATTTTGGAAATTAAGTGATGCAAAAGTGAAGCAAGGCATTTTAGTCGGACCACAAATAAGAGAACTTGTAAAGGATCCTGCATTTGACCAAATTTTGGAGGGGAAAGGAAAGGAAGCTTGAGAAGCCTTCAAGGGTGTTGTTCATGAATTTTTAGGCAACAAAAGAGATGACAGCTACAAGCGTTTGGTGACAGTGCTCCTGCAAAAATACCGTAACCTTAGATGCAACTTGTCCCTTAAGGTCCATGTTCTTCACTCCCACATAGACTTTTTCCCTCCTTATTGTGCAGCCGTTAGTGATGAACATGGGGAGAGATTCCATCAGGACATTTCTGGTATGTAACAAAAACATCAGGGCCGTTGGAATGAAGCAATATTTGCGGATTACTGTTGGTCTTTGTATAGGAATTCTGCGGAACTGCTTCACAAGAGGCAAGCTAAAAGACGACGAAGTCAGTTGGCTACCACATGATTCTCTTCAGACACTACTATTTGCGAAGTATTTTTCCAGCAATTTAGAACCCTAAGCAGGTAATTAGCAGTTAAAAAATAAAATGCACTTTCATTGTGGTTAGCATGTATGTAATTAAAATGTATCATTTTCTCTCAATCCGTTAATATGTAATACTTCCACCTTGTATATATCATAGAAACTAGAGCTAATAAAAAATTTTCATTGTCATATTTGTTTTTCTCAACCCCAAACTAGTAGGAATTGCCTCATGAAGTGCTCGAAACATTCAAATTCTTTTTCTGTGTAATTGAAGTCAGGTCTCTTCATTATTAAAATAAAAGGACAAATCCATTTTACTGATCTGCCGAGCCATTTCCCGATTTTCAACATATTCGAAGAACGCACAGAACGAACAGCCTTCACTTCTATAGGTATTTGTGCTAGATAGCAAGCCTATCTTTGTAAATCAATAAAACCTGAGAGGAAGAGTGGTCAGTATTTTCCAAAATTGACCTGCGCTAATTGCATTCACAGTTTCTGCACCAGTGTTGGACAGATGTCTGGAGCATTTTTGCATAGGTTGGCTGCAAGTGTTACACATATTTCTCATGTTGGCTGCAACGCGAGAACCTGCAGGTTGTCTGCTTGCGCATGCGTATACCTGCACCTTGGGACTTACAAAATATTCTCGCGTCACACAAAAGAAAGTTTCTCCGGAAAACAATTTACATTAAATACAAATAACTGAAAACACAGACAAGACTATATTCATATATACTAACAAGAGTATTTTGGAAGAAAAGAATTGTCATACCTTTACACCATTGTGTAGATTATGGATTATAATTCATTAGAGTATAATGTACATATATTTATATTACTCGTAATTTCTAAATGTCAATATTCTTTAGGTGAGGAAAAAAAACCTTGCGGCGTAGTTTGAAGCTGTTTAGCAGTGTGGAGATGTCCAATGGGATTCCGTGTTGTCTTCTGTTTCTTTTGTATTGTTGTATTCTATGAGAAGGTGATAGATGGTAAGGTTTTTATGATTTACGTTACACGTAGGCTGCTGCTGTCCTGAGAGGAGATAAATATCAATAAATATTTATTTGATGGGAAGCTTTGGAACTGTATGTGTTCCTGGTACCATTAGATATCAATATCTATCAGAAATCCTGGAACTTACAATTCTTCTCATATTGCGACCTAAATAAAAGACAATAACTTTAAATGCCGTAATGGAACATATAAATCATTAGTAGGTATTACTTAATAGATATAAGACGATTACTACTGTATAATGGATGCATATTCCTTCAACATGCGTCTGAGCAGTAATCAAAATACGGGCTCAGAGAGCATGAAATAATAATAATATTATTGTAGCAACTGAATTTTTAACAAATTGTTCGGAAAATTAACGTAGAAAAATGTGCAAGATAACAAAATGTTGCCCTTAAGCAGAGAAGCAATAATGCAGAATAAGACTGCAAGAAACCCGTAATTCCTGAACTACAGTTCACACAGACTGACCAATGACAAAGAGAGGTTGTCGAGCTTGTTGGCAGCACATGTTCCCACCCTTCAAAGGCAGCTACCCATCCTTCGACACCCATTGTGCACTCTTTTGCAGCTCAACCTGCAGTTCTAATAACGCACAAATATTAAGATCATTTTGAGAACTTCTGAGATTTTTATATTGTGTCGCACACACTTTG
The DNA here is from genome assembly GCA_030765055.1 of Mantis religiosa. NCBI lineage: Eukaryota > Metazoa > Arthropoda > Insecta > Mantodea > Mantidae > Mantis > Mantis religiosa. The sequence continues at coordinate 172,631,370 of CM060947.1, read as the reverse complement.
GTAACAAAAATTGCGATTAGGTATTATGGGTGAGGGGTCTCTGCCTATCCCGGCGAGGATTCCGGATATGCAGCCAAAGGCTTATTGTGCGTCAGACACCAGGAGAAAGGTTGAGATGAAAGTAGTCTACAAACGGCCAGAGCCCAGCCGCAGGGAGTCCCTAATAGGTAGGGGTAGGGCATGACGCCATAGAGAGCCCGCCATCAGTCAGGTTCGGCCGATTAAACAGTTAAGGTGTTCAATAGAACACCTATTTCCAGAGAGCAGTTACTACAGCGGTGACTTCCCTGACTCTTGCTACCTGGAAATACTGGATGGAAAGAATGAAATGAAAGGAAGTGAAACGGGAGACATGAGGTAAATATCCATTCCAGCAATCACCCACTGACCCGTGAAAACCCCAAAATAAGCCAAGTTTGGGAAAGTCAGCCGCGGGATTTCGAACCTACGACCTGTTGAATGCTGTCCACATGAGCCACTTGGCATGGTAGGTATCACGTGGCATTCCAAAACTACTGATTACCGAGCTAAAATAGTTCAGGTCTACGTTTCATACATTTGAACACATTATAAGATCAGAAGCAAAATAATTATGGTGAATGACATTTGTGGAAATAATTTCGTACGTGAGACATCCAGAACACTTCCCTCCACCTCTATGTAGAAGTCTGCTACAGCCATAAAATATAATAAACAAACAACAAAAATCACATTCCTTGTTGCTTCTTCTAGGGGAATGATGGTTATATCTAAGAAAATCTTTATCTCCAGCACAACTCTAACTGAACAATAATAAAGAAAGCTTTAAATTCTGCAAAACCATATTTCCGTGCAACAAAATGAACGTTGCATAATGAGAACATCGGCCGTATATCGCAAATATTGTTTAATCCCACCTAAAACTTAATAGGAACTATGTCACTAACTTCTTCATAGTCAGATTCTCTTCCTGTGGCATTTCCTCGAATTTAAAAGAAATCTTCTGTGGAAGCATTTTCTATCATCGCAAGGAATGCAGAGAGCTGTGGAGCGGTTCTGAAGGACCTGTCTAACAGATGTATCTAATTATCTTCGAATACTGTCAGAAACAGTAGGTCAGACGCAAAGAATCCAAGGCAATAGTTCGGGAAAGAGCACCAAAATTAGAGGACTGATGAAGTATGCTGTCAACCGCACTTTGAATATGTTGTCCCGCATCTTTAAGGTTATCATTTTGTTAATGAATTCAATAAACACGTAAATAATTGTGATTTGCGAAGAAAAAAGCAAATAAAAGTCAGTGCCCTTTATCCTATAAAATTTATTGATTCTATCAAATGCTGAGATTCATAGTTTTCACTGTAGTTTTCAAAAAGAATGTCAATGTAAGTCTCTTACAATTAAAAAATTTTGCCCGTTCTTCTTCTCATCGAAAAATCACCCGAGAATATTAACACAAACTTGCAATTCGTTAGCCTGTTTATTAGCACATAGTACAACAGATTGATAATCTAAATGGAAGTATTAGCTATAAACAGAGGGACGGTGATGACTATGAATGACCATAAACAGCGCAATCATTTTAAGCCATGATAAATTTCATAACTTTGGTTTGAATTATCTAAGGTATTGTTCAGTTTAGCGCTTATAACTGCAAAAATAGAAATTCAGTTGTTAATATCATCATTCAAATTGCACATACGATATTTCCCTATGATGTTTACCGTAGTTTTATAGACAATTTCTAAATTAAATTTTCGGATCGAATAGATAACCTTTTTGGAGAACTTTCCGTTAAGGCAACGTGAGCTGTGACAATTCGTTTCAGTGAAAGAGCGATTGATTAAATCGATCGACCCTAAAGAAAGGAATTGAATTAGGCTTAAGAAATTAAACGGTCCATTAATATTACACACACAAGTGATACCGAAATGAGACAAAAAGCATCCACTTCAGCATATAATAATAATAATATGGATCCATTATTTTACAGTCTTATCAGTATTACAAGTGCTGAAGAACAGTCAGTTGACTTCCAAACAAGCAGTGCACTGATGTGTCATATATTGACGTATCTTTTGAGGCAGGTATTACTCTGATTTCAGCTTCACACGATACATCGCACAATGCAAAGTTTTCTTTTGAATCAATAGGGGTTTCATTAACTATAGGCTTCATGTGGCCCCACAAACAACAAAAAATAAAAAAATGTACGCCGTCCGTCCGTAGTGCTGGCTGGCTGTATAAAGCCAGAAGGTTTTTGCTGCATGCCCACACGTTAAGGGTTTTACCGCAGGTAAGGTTTTATGTTGGGGTTTTTATAGGAGTGTTGTGGGTTTTGAGGTGGATTTTTGTTTTTCAGGTTACAAGTTTGTACCTTCAGGTTGTGGAAATGAATGCAATACCTTGCACCCTGGTGTTCTAATTTTTAAAGTTTGTTAGTTATTTAGTAGGAAAAATGTTGATGCCTAACAGTTTAGAAGAATTATGTGGAGCTCAGCTTTAGCTGCTGTTAGGATTAGCCATGCGGGGTACCCGGAACAACCTGGAACGATATCTAGTGGAGTCATAATCTCCCAATGATCTAACAAGTGCGCTTCTATATGTTGGCAAAGTAGCATATAATTTTGAAGCCAAACGCCTAACTTCATCCTCCACGTATGGAAGACCTCAGGCCTCATGTAGCAACCTGGTAGGAAAATAATGACCCACAGAATATATAGACCGTAGTCCTCTATTCTGTACACGTTGAAGCCATGCTAACCAGCTGTCTGCGGCCATGCCCCAGATCTCACAAGCATATAGCATCACCGGAATTACTAGAGCTCGGAAGAGCTATAACTTCAGACCAACCGGCATTGGATACAGGAAAGCAATTGCTCCTTGCACCTTCGCCGATAGGTGTCTGATGTGCTGGCGAAAAGTTAGACCTCTATCCAATTTGACTCCTAGGTACTGGACAGAGTTAGTCCACTCTATCCTTCGACCTCGGAAGCTGAAGGTGGGGCAGTCCGAGGGGGTGTGACGCTTTGTGAAAAGTATGGCGTGGCTTTTGTCCGCCGACACCATTGTTGCGTTAGACGGAGGTGTCTTTGTAAGGGGTTAGGTCATGTACGCACATCGGTAAGCAACAGTTCCATCGGCTATCCAATGAGTAGCGAATATATGTAGCTGTCAAATATGTATATGTGCTCAAAAATGAGTCTGCGTGAATCATTTTGCGTCCCTGAACAACACACGGTTTGCAAAGTCTGGTTGGGCTGTAGATTTGGCTCAAACACAAATATTAACATTGCCGACACCTGGATACTCGTCTGACTTGGTACCACGCTTCTTTTCAAGTTGAAATGGATTCTAAAGTTGTTTCCAGAGAATGAAACGCTCATGCTGAATTGAGGAACTTGCCAAAGGATTGTTCTGTGCATAAGGCAGCACTGCTTTCTCGAACTCAGAGTACGCATAGACGTTCCTATTCTCGACTCTTTTACTCGTCCACGTAATATGCCTAATTTGCAGAATATGTAGTAAATATGGCAAATGCATTATGGTGAGGAAGTCATCAGCTAGGATATCGTTACGAACAGGAGCCTGATCACCGGAATACTGGTGGGCCATTTCCGGGCCGACCAATTGATTCCATGTGTAAATAAATAAATATTTTATTTGTTAACGATGCTATCAATTAACTGGATCATATCAGCGTCGCCAGTGTACCAGAATGTGTCCCGCAGGAACTTCGTTATATACTAATAAATTTATGATATGGGACTGTTTCTATTAAGCAGACTTAGAAACCATCCATTTGAGACGTATTTGAACCCTTGAAATTAGCCACCCAAACCAACAATTCCCTGTATGATTTTCACTGTTTGTCACAATTACATTTCATTGCCTTGTATTTAATAAATAAGAATTATACTATATACACCGTACAGCAATCAACATATAGAGTGTATAATTGAAGCTGGCCAAATGAGTCAGCTAAAGGAAGTAACCAAGCCTGCTGATTCCACAGATGGCTGTATGTTGCCGAACTCCGGAGGTAAGTAAACCAGGTTCGAAAGAGTAAACCAGTTGGAAGTTAGTATTATTGATAAACCCTTTTGCAATGCAACGAGTTTTTCCCTTCTTTTTTATATGTAGTGGATTTGTAGCCTCGGGAAGGTTAATGCATTAAGTCCATCTACATATACTTACAGCCACGCATATACTCGTATATATGTAAGTACCCATTATGTATATTACGTTTCTATCGAATAAGGGACCTTTGGTAAATCGCTCCAACTTAGGTTAGGAGCAGTATTTTGCGCATACATACTGTGTAGTAAACGAAATTACTACATTAGAGAAATATGCTTAAATAGAACAGTAGTGTAAACTGTGTAGTCAGATATGTGCGGGGGGAGAGGGGTTTATCAGTCATTTAGCATATTCAACCTTTTAATAAAATTTAAATGGACTGCCCTTTGCTTCAAACTTTGGGGATCAACGTCACGTTTCCTACAACTTTTAATATCTCAAGGCGTGCTGAAGGGTATCACAGGCTTCATTTAAGATAAGTCAAATTAAAAGACATAACATTTCAAATCAAAAGAAAGCTCACTATACATTTAAGGATTACTCCCCATGGACTACGCTAAACTTAGTTCATACTTCTGAATTTAAATTTCAGCTGCGGTTATCTGAACAACTATATTTACAAACATATATTCCTTTTTCTCAAAAACTGTAAACGCTCCAAGTGCACCCCTGAGTGAGATAATCTATCACATGCAATATACTAGATTTCAATTTTCTTTAAAAAGGTTAAATGTAAATGTTGGTTCATTTTATTCACAGAGAGAGAGAGAGAGAGAGAGAGAGAGAGAGAGAGAGAGAGAGAGAGAGAGAGAGAGAGAGAGAGAGAGATTTTGTAATTTAGTCCTCCGACGTTAAGTCATATCGGACGGTGAATAAAATGGGTGAAATGATGCTCAAATGAGTCCGGGGCCCATGGAGTTTAGAGCTACACGACATTCGTCTTTCAGGATAAGGGAAAATCCCGAAAACAACCCTTATCCAGGTAATTTACCCTAACTGAGATTCGAGCTCAGGACCTCAGGAGCTCGGGACATGAGGCAGACACGCTACCAACTACGCTACCGAGGTGGGCAAGAGAGAGAGAGAGTAATTGTTAGAACTGAATAAATATTTTGGCAGTTTATTTTTTTTTTTTAATTCAGTGGTATGAGCTGGAATGCCTTCATGAATAATAGAAATCACAGCTCTCTGCTTCAGGTAGTTTCTGAGGAAAAGGAAATTAAATTTTACACAATATTGAGCATCTTTTAAAAGTTAATGCAACATGTTCAGAAGTAAATAAAAGATATATCATAAAATATATAAACTTTAAAAAGTGATTAAAACTATGCACTATAACCATCGATTGTTTTCACATCCTATTGTCAATAGAAGCTGGAGATATTCTTGTGTCTAAGGCTCATATCTTTATATTGGTCACTAAAGACCGGAGAAAAGTACGCTAGCATGCGATACAAGTTAGCTGGACGCAGAATATGAATGTCAGATATACAGCACGGCCATCAAATGTACAAACGTCGAAAACTACGTAACGCAGAACTTTGTGAACTAGTGAAGCATTGCCTTGCAAGAGTAATTAGACGCAAAGTCAAGCTGTAGTATAACGCGACTGTTTTGTTTCCTCCGGCAGTGGGGCTATCGTCATGGTCATACTATACCTACCTGCCTTTGTTTACATGCGCGACCGTTAACAGTACAGTACATCTGCAGTATACCTATGGAAAACCGCACAGGCCTCCGACCTTTATTTATTATCACTTCCCAGTCCCTTTAAGTCAATTGTTCAGTCTGATTTAGGGGAAAAAACTGAATGCGCTGCACGTAAATCTCATCTCTAGGTTGACTTTCGAAGCTTCCTTTATTTATTTAGCTAAATCTACAGTTTTCCTGTTTTGTGCAACTCGTCAATTAGAGAGGTATATATATTAAGCTGTAAAACTATTACAGTGAAAGTTGTCTTTAAAATCTCCAGTGTCTTAAGCATCTCTCTGTCTAACTGGAATACACTGCACCTTCAATCCAAAAACTGTTGGTCAATGCAAATCATAAAATTGAAAAGAAAAAAGTATTTCCAAAAGCTCTTAAACGTTTATACGTATTTTGGTGTTTCTCATTTAAAGTTTCCTCCAAGAAGAAATATCAAGGCTCAAAGCGTACGCTGTGTAGTATTTTGGTCTCTTTATTCCCATGGTGTGTCATCACAAAAATAAGTTAAAGTGGCTCTTGTAGATTTTTGCTAACAGCTCTGCTTGTATCGCTCTATTCTTCACAGCGGAACGCACGGTGAAAGAAAGCTAAGCTTTGTCCCTCGTGCATGTAAATTGGATTTGGCGACCAGTTCACAGGTGCTTCGTGTAGCTTGCCAAGAGCGAATGTCAGGATTTATCTATTCCTGCCCTATGTGTGTATTTTCCTGTCCATTGAGATGCGATATTAATCTTATGGAGGACCCGAAATAGCCAGGAATGGATGGCTTCGAATACTCCATTGCGAACTTGGCTTTGTTCGCCTTCGGGGTCTCGGCCTACGCATCTCTTTACATAACACATAGCTTAAGTCCACACAATTGTGTGCGCTTATAAATTGCTTCCAAGATAGCTCAAGGGGAGAAACGAAACTTAAAACTCGCATTATTTGCATGTAAAACATTTAACTATTTCAAGATTTTCTTGCAATGATCTCAAATATTTTTGTCTCGAGGACTTTTAATTTTAACAGACAGTGAAGGCTTATAGAACATTTGGCGTGCTGTGACAGTGAACGTAAACAAGTTCACGCAGCAAGGTCTAAAATATTAGTCAGCAAGCATGCAGTGTTCACGTGAAGCTGCCGTATTCCTCTGACGATAGCCATAGCGCCTTTACCTATGCCACAAATATAGGTGATGATAGCATATGTGATGATTAAAGGAGAAGTCAAAAGATACCCTACCATTAAAATCTATAATGTAAATATAAAAATATATAGAATTAGACATAGAATTAGACGAAAAATTACTTCTAAACAGCCATATGACGTACGTAAGAGAAGAGGCAGTAAATGTCATTATGAAATTAGCGTCAATTGTACAAAAGAGCTATAGTAACAAGGATATATCGTATGAGTTTTGTAATAGGTATAATAAGATATGGTGCAAGTGTATGGGCACATAGGTAAAGGGTCAAATCCTGCGCAAATTTAATCCGAAAAACACAGAGGCAAATACTACTTCGAAGTATCGGAGCTACAAAAACGACATCTACTTTGGCCCTACTAATAGTAGTGGGAATTTGGTCTATTGACTATATCATTAGATTAAGGGATGCAACTTACTGGCTACAGAAGGAAGAATATAAGAATGGTTTTAAAATTATGGGAAAAACTGCAATACTAAGAAAGAAGTGAAAAATTATTTATTACAAGAATGGCAACAAGAGTGGGATAATGCACAAGTAGGAAGAAGAGTACGTGATTTATTTCCGGATATTAAAGAGAGGCTAAAATTGGAACATATAAAACCAAGAAAAGAATTTCTTTCCCTTTGTTACAGGACATGGCCCATATGATGTATATTTAAAAAGGAATAGGGAAGAAGAACTCAGATTTATGTGAGCAATGTAACTGTTTAGATTCGACTGAACATGTTATTTTTGAGTGCAATAAATATAGTGAACTAGTAGAAGATGGTCGAAGGAAACTTCAAGGAAAATTTTTATGGAACATCTTAAGAGATGCAGAAGATTATGGACATTTAGAAAATATGTCTAAGATAATATCCGCTAAGGTGTTAGAGGAATATATGACTTGCGACAAAATCCTTCTAGAAAGAAATGCAGGAACACTTCAATCTACGAGAAAACAATATTACTTAAGAGATCGTCGGAGGGCAATAGGACCAAGAGAAACTGAATATACAGATTACCAGACTTGAAGACCAAATTTAAGACGCACAACCGATAAATAGAAGACGCCAGTTATGGGTATCGGAAAGAAGAGCAGAAATCATAGAAAGAAGGAGGTTCCCAGGAGAAAATGAAATGTGTAGTGTTTAACGCCCGCTTTTACTACATACGGCACTGCAGGCGATGACACTGATGATACATGAGATGAAGATGGAGAACCGGTGGAATGAGATGGCGGGGGAAACCGGAGGTCCCGGAGAAAACCCACCCAGCGACGTGTTGTCCACCACAAATCTCACTTTGCTGTCGCCTGGGATCGAACCCGGGCCGCCTTGGTGAGAGTCAAGCGGTCTAATCACTGAGCCACGGCGCGGCCACGTTCCCAGGAGAGCCAGAGGAGATATATGAAGAGTATCAGAGCGGACAGAAACAGCTGATTATGCAGAAGAGGAAAGATGACAATCTGGATGTATGGAACTGACCAACCAGCTCTATCTACTGATGCCTGACCCTTTAGGAGATGAATACCAGTAGGAGGAAGCTTTGGATACCAGTTGCAGAAGAGGAAATTTTAAAATTGTAGGAAACAGCCTTTCATAGTTTGATATAGCAATTAAAGCTGTAGTAGAAATGTAGATTTGATGTATATTGTTGAAGTAGAAGTAAAGTAGAAGAAAGACTGTTTTAGATAGATTAGATTTGTAAGATTACTGGAATCCGGTAATCTGTAGGTTTGGTTAGTTCATTAATGTAGGAAGTAGATTATATGTGCAAAATGTGTACATTGTGTTGTGTAATTTGAGTTAAAAATTAATAAAGTTAAAAATGAAGTTTGCATAATAAGGCCAGGTATACATTCCAGAAACCGGGCTATTAGATATACGGATTTTATTTTTTTATGCCACAAAGAGATAATATGTTTCCTTGTATGTGTATTTTTGTGAGCAGTGTTCTAATGGGAGAAGCTCTGATTTAGGCCAGGGGATTAAGCAGCTATTTTCGGATAACCGTTACTACCGTCGCAGCTCCAATGTGTTAGCGGTCACATGAAATTGTTATCGTGTTTATCAGTTGTGATTAAATTCTTTGTTTTCATAGTTTTCACGTTCTCGTGTACATTCCGTTAATTTTATCAGTAACATTTAGCTGTAACTACGTTCCAATATGAACGAAGTCAATGTAAATTTATTTGGTGTTTAATGCAGTTTAAAATAACCCTTTTTAGCAGTACTAACACTTTGATCACTATACCGCAGTTTACAATAGCAAATCGTATGCAGTTTTCTAGTACTTTTCTACAAATATATACAATTCTGCAGGTGAACTGAGCTATGTGTTTTTTTAATATAAATATCAGGTAATACAGCAACAGTAACCGCCAATATAAGCATGATTTATCTTAGATATGCAATAACGTAATTATTCTATTAAGGTAGTTGGATAATGAGGCAATGACAATTTCAAAATGCAGAATCGCAAGAGAACAGAAATATTGGCGTCCAAACAACAATCCTACAGCGGGATGGTGGGATTATTGTCCCACATGATAAAATATGCAGATAATCTCCAACTATTGCTTATAATTATTAAATAGCAAAGCAGAAATCAGTTTGGCATTTTTCTCAGCCGATGGTACATTAGATTCGAAATGTCACTCGTGGTTTCTTGAGGAGGAGCTCAGCATTACGTAAGAGGTAGGTAACTAGCTCATGATAGACGGTATCCAGGCACATGCAGTGTTTCTGTATTACTTAAAATTCTATAACGTTTTATTAAATAGCTAGGTGATCAAGGAGAGGGTGCAGAAGTTTAAACCTAGATATACTTTGATTATCTAAAAATAACTGCCAGTTCCGACAGTTATTTCACCTACAAATAAAGAAAGTTGAATTAGATTGGATTACGTTACGGAGGGGATTCGGCACTGCGACCAGTCTTGATCTATTGTATCTATGCCCTAAATGGAGCTTTGCCTCGAGGAAGGAGGAGCAAAGAAGAGACAGAGGGCGGCCGCCCCAAGGAATTACCACATTGCAGAGGGCAGGGTCCTTACTGTTTACCCTTTGGAAACTTCCCCGGCAAGTCAGCTCAACCGGTATGCCACCGCCGTGGTCCGGAAAGGGCCTGCCAGGTCGTCACCGAGAACGGAAACCGCCTACCGTAGGAGAACGTGTTTGTCAGTAGCATTTCATCCTGCCATGCAGTGCCGAGATGCCCGCCGACACTTCTATCCTGAGAGAGACCACTAGATGAGAAATTATGTGAAATGATAACAGAGATGAAATGAAGAGACAGTAAATTTGGAGGAAGTAATTAATTTAATCGGCATTCGCCTGGTGACCCGGGAAAACTCCCCGAAAAAAAAAACATGGATGAGGTAGGTCGGCCACGAAAATCGAACTTGGACCTCCCTAATGCGGGCCAAAGGAAAACCCGTCTGAGCCATCCCGCTCGGTACAAAATTCAGTTATATTACACATCATTTCTAGAATTTTAAAAACTGACGGGTTATGATAAAGGAAATAAGAAATATATGTATCACTTTTCACTCCTATTTTTTTCGTGTGAAATAAGCTGTTATGGACATCCTTTTTGTCATTCCATTTCATCATGTGAAACAACCTAGTTATCAGTGGTGGTGGAAAATGTTTATTGCTAAGATTTCTCCCACTTTCTTTTTCGTTTTTTATTGCCTTTAACTGCATGGGCAATGTTCATATCGGGGGCCTTTCTCCTTTGGAACATATCCTCTATTGGCGACAGTGTCTTGGATTTTAGCTAGCGTCCATAGCCACTGAACCGCACAGCAGTCGCAGTTCATCACATGTGCTAATTTTCAACTTTCCTGACATGAATAACCATGAATTAAAGAGCTTAGAAGACCTTCCTCAACGTTCGATGATTCTCCTGAATGCTGCAAATCGCTTAATCAAGGTTTTGCAAGCAAAGTGATTTTATGGTCTTATTTTCTCCAACAACGGTCACCAGATAGACGATATAAAATACAGCGCTGTCCAAAAAGAGGAATATCCTCGGATAACTCTTTTCCCACCATATTTCCTCCCATTTTCTTTAACTCCTTTTTTTACAATTTGAATAATTCAAGCCCTATTAATTATAAGCACAATAGCCCAAATAACAATGACACATGGCAAATGTATACATTGTCCAGAAGTCATGATAAAAATTCGTTACGAAATAATGGATAAAGGTAACATTAACTGGGGCACCTCCATGTTAGAGAATGAAATTAGCTTTAACGCTGTCTTTCAGAATATGCCGGTCTATGGACATACTTCACACGATCTATTCAAATCTTGGTAATCAGTTTCTAGAACATAAACACTTTTAGTATGACATCCGTAAATGAATTCAATAAGTTACCCAACCAACCGTTCAGCATACAATAGTTCTCTTAATTTCTTTTCACAGTAAGCATAAAGGTTTCCTAAGGATATATTAACTTATTGAAATGCTGAATAATATGTATTTCCTTTTCATCCATTTTACAACTTAATGCTTTATAAATCTAAATAATGAGTGAACTTAATTTGTACAGAAAGAAAGCACATACAGTAATGTAAATTTACAAACGTTATTCTGAGCATTACATTTTGCTATAGATAAAGAAAATCTTGTTGACATGTTCAATATTCTTCATCGTTGTGAAGATTATCAAGTTTTGTCGTAGCATCCACCAGCTGAAACGAAGTCACAGCAATATCCTGCTGTCAAACGTGGAACGCTTTGGGGCATCACGACAGCACCGCTCCTTTTATGTGAATGTAATTTAAAATTCAAAGACGAGGCTTGGGCAGGCAAAATCCTTGTGGGACTGACACCATTGTAACAATCACGAGAGTAGAGTTTCAATATGGAGCAGCAAAAGGTAGGGGCACGGGTATAATTTATAGAATATACATCTATTGTTTGTTTATAATAGACTTGGAAGATACAAAACCGCTTTAATTTAATAACTTACTTTCCAAGTGTCACTTGCTGAAAATACTCAACCGTCAGCTTGAAGTATAATGGACATGCACGTTTGTGGTGGATATGGATATTAAAGCCTTAATTAGTTTCTCAATGAACTATTCCTTCAGGGTTAATGCTAAAAGGATAATTCCTGTGTATTTACTTTCTTTAATACATATCTAGAACAGGTTAAGAGGAACTATTATACTCCAATTGAAATGTATGTTTTGAGATTTCCTGAATACAAAAAAAAAAAAAGGCACACTTTAATACTACCACCACCACAAGAAAGTAAAATCTCACCTACTGCTGAAAAGCTTCCTTATTTTAATTTTTAAATAGACTATGTCAATGATTATTTATTATAGAGAATAACGCAAAGTGAGACATGAAATATGCAATAGTCAAAATTCCGCATTTAAATGCTCCTACTTAATTTTAATACGCGAAAAGCATGAAAAAGGAATTTAAAATACGAGGTACGTTCAGAAAGTAAGCTCTGTTTGGTAATAAAATTAAATTGTGTACAGATAAAGAAAAATTATTTATTGCACAAAATTCTACAACGCTTAAACTACTTTTCCA
>CM060947.1:171911089-171940370 GCA_030765055.1 Mantis religiosa | reverse complement strand
TCAAATGTTTAATTAGTTAGTTAGTTAGTTTTTATTCATCCTTTTGATCATATTACATGATATAGGACACGTCAAGTACTTATAACTAAAAATTATACAATATACATATATATAACACAAGTTTGGAATGAAAATTCAACTGTATGTACAGTATAATGATAATGATGATAGTAATAATAATAATAATAGTAATAATAGTAATAATAATAATAATAATAATAACAATAATAATAATAATAATAATAATAATAATAATAATAATAATAATAATAATAATAATAATAATAATAATAATAATAATAATAATAATAATAATAATAATAATAATAATAATAATAATAATAATAATAATAATAATAATAATAATAATAATAATAATAATAATAATAATAATAATAATAATAATAATAATAATAATAATAATAATAATAATAATAATAATAATAATAATAATAATAATAATAATAATAATAATAATAATAATAATAATAATAATAATAATAATAATAATAATAATAATAATAATAATAATAATAATAATAATAATAATAATAATAATAATAATAATAATAATAATAATAATAATAATAATAATAATAATAATAATAATAATAATAATAATAATAATAATAATAATAATAATAATAATAATAATAATAATAATAATAATAATAATAATAATAATAACAATTCACTTGTAGTTAACATATTCAAACAATTCACCTATACTATAAAACATTAACATCATTAACATTAACAAAATCATTGTCAAAGTAATCATAATATTCTTTTATGCTATAAAAACAATGGAGTGAAAGAAGTTTTTTGAGACAAATTCTAAATCGATGCAGTGCAGGTATTTGCTTCAGATAATTGGGTAATTTATTATAAAGCTGGAGGCCAGTATATACAAAACTTTTTTCAAAAGAACTAGTGCTATGTGTGATTACATGAAGGTTATCTTTTCTTCTGGTATCATGAGAATGTATCTGTGAGTTTGTTGTGTACATACTAAGATTATTTTTTATGTAGCATAATGTTTCATATATGTAAATACAGGGGAGGGGCAATATATTTAATTCCTTAAATAATGGCCTACAACTGGTTCTTTTATTAACATGTAGTATTATCCTAATTGCCCGTTTTTGCATTTTAAAAATAGATTTTGCTCCTATTGAATTACCCCAAAATAATATTCCAAAGCTAAGAACAGATTGAAAATATGCATGATATAAAGATATGACCGATTTCAAGTCCATGATTTTTGAAATGACTGTGATGGCATAAGTTATTTTACTCAGTTTTTGAGATAGTTTTTGAATGTGAGCCGACCATTTTAAGTTATTATCCACCCATACTCCTAGAAATTTTATACTATCTGTGTATGAGATATATTTGCCCTGGAACTCTATAAAGGGATGACTGGCAAGTGTATTTTGTTTATGATGAAAAGCTATTGCTGTTGTTTTTTCTGTATTTATTAATAATCTATTAATGTTGAACCAGTTTAGCAATTCAGACATTGTCTGTTCTATCTTAAATTTTAAGGATCTCAAGTTGCAACCAGAAATATATAAGTTTGTATCATCAGCAAATAATGTTGGATAACTATTTTTTAAGGAACACTCTAGATCATTTATATATATCAGAAATAAAACAGGTCTATATACTAGTTTATGTTCACTTAAGTAGATAATGGTAATTTCTTTAATAATCACTGTATCATGTAATTCCAAGTATGTACGACAATGTGATGATCGAAGAAGTAGAAACCTAATACAATTGAAGCATTGAAGGGAAGGTTGTAAATGCCAAAAATGTGAAGTTTGAGATTTTTCATTGAAAAGGTAGTACTTGGCCATGCCAATGGTACAGAGAGGGCAGTATGGCTATATGTAATCACATGAAGTTGAAAATGTAATCCCTAGATGGTATAAGTTGTATGTACACAGCTGTTGGCACAGATAAGGTAGTAACTCCATTTAGAGAAACAGAATGTGTCTTGCTATTGCATAGTGTCTTACTAGTGTGTAGTGCTTTGCTATTGTGTAGTGTTTATCTTTGTTTTGATTACTGTAATACAGATCTGTGTTTATCATTGAATATGTTTCCAAAATCCCTTCCATTTAGAATAGTAAGTTGAATTACTAATTGCTGCTTTACTTTTCTTGTATGTTTAAAGTAACTCATTTGTAGGCCATGCCAAGCAAAATATTTTCTTTTCCAGGCTACATATAAGTGCCGTTACAAGTGTCGTGAATTCACTGAAGAGACTACTAGTTCTAATTTACCTTATTGCCAAGAAACAGTTTGAATCAGTAAATTTGAAAGTACTGGTTTCAGGACCTGTGATAGGGAATTTGGCATCATAGAGAAGAGGAAAAAAAATGCATGACCATGGGCCCAGAAGGGGTAGCAGAAATGATTCGAAGTGCAAAAGATGTAAAGCCTAATAATGTAATAATGATGAAGGATGAAGAGTTCTTTGAATTTTCTGCAAAATGTGACAAGTTTTTGAACACAATTTTTATCAAAATCAACACCCTCAACTGGATTAGAGTCACAAGAGCTGATTTTCCTCTAATAAAAACAAGACAGTCATTTAATAATCTTGAAATGTGGTCAGAGCAGAGGATTTTTAAGGGAGGACAGTCATTAATGTCACTTACTAAATTGTAGTGCTTGCAACGCCTTGATAGAAGACCAGTCATCGCTGATGCCAAAAAGAGAGATTATTATCTATGATGGATTTCCTTGATGAAAAGTATCATGCATTTTACCGAAAAATATGTGCATATGCATCAATAATATTAATTCCCGTCTGTCTAAGGAGTGATTTCTATATTGTATTTTAAGAAAGTATGTTATGGACTAATGTGTGCCAAACTTTGAAAATTTTATATGTAACACTGAGAAGAGTATATGCCTTCCATTTAAACCAGGTTCTGTATTACTGTTGGTGAAAAAGTGTACATAAATTTGTTTTTTGCTTCTCCTGAAACATTTTGCTTTTGGCAGTTACTACCTTTCCCATGTCAACGCCTCAATTATTCTGATTAAAGACTTACCTTCCTCCCAAAAGGAAGAAGAAGAAGAAGAAGAAGAAGAAGAAGAAGAAGAAGAAGAAGAAGAAGAAGAAGAAGAAGAAGAAGAAGAAGAAGAATAAAAAGAGGAAACGAAAATATTGAAACAAATATGGCAAGTCTTTGTATAGCTCTAAGCTTTCTTTATAGAATATCCTTAAGAGTATGGTAAAGAATAAATAATACTGTCATTTTTTTTATAATATTCAGCAATGTTATTCTGTTTTACATTTTATGATTAATAAAAAACTCAAATTCATACCATAAATTATGATATTAAAACTAATCCATGGAAATCTAATATATGTTATTCTCTTTAATATCCTATTATGGAAATACGAAGGCATAATACAAAAGTGAATCGAGAAGATATTGACACATTGCTTCACTCACACTGTTTATTCACAGGACATGTTTCAAGAGCTCTTTCTCCTATCATCAGCTGATACTCGACTAGTGCAAGTTGTAGTGGTTTCCTCTTTCTCCGTTTTGTCAATAGATGGCGTGATGTACTTGTCAAAGATGTCCGGTGGTGGAGTTTCAAAATTCATGACTCTATCACGATTTTTGTTGATGAAGATTTTTTCCCATCAACAAAAATCGTCATAGAGTCATGAATTTTGAAACTCCACCACCGGACATCTTTGACAAGTACATCACGCCATCTATTGACAAAACGGAGAAAGAGGAAACCACTACAACTTGCACTAGTCGAGTATCAGCTGATGACAGGAGCAAGAGCCCTTGAAACATGTCCTGTGAATAAACAGTGTGAGTGAAGCAATGTGTCAATATCTTCTCGATTCACTTTTGTACTAATTTGTGCTTCACTGTCCCTACGCTTCTTCCAAGTTTATACTTTGGACGAAGGCATAAGTTGGAGTTGTCGTCATCATTGTCATCATCGTGTTCATCATCAGCATCATCATCTTCATCAAGCACGCCTCGGTAGTGTAGATGGTAGCGTGTCTGCCTCACGTTCAAGAGGTCCCGAGTTTGAATCTCGGTCAGGGTGAGTTACCTGGATAACGTTTTTTTCTGGAGTTTTCCCTTATCCTTAAAGATGAATGTCAGGTAATTCTAAGCTCTATGGACCCCGGGCTCATTTATCATTTGAGCATCATATCACCCATTTCACTCAACGTCCGATATGACTTAACGTTGGAGGACATAAATTACAAAAAAAAAAAAAAAAAATAATAATAATAATAATAATAAATAATAATAATAATAATAATAATAATAATAATAATAATAATAATAATAATAATAATAATAATAATAATAATAATAATAATAATAATAATAATAATAATAATAATAATAATAATAATAATAATAATAATAATAATAATAATAATAATAATAATAATAATAATAATAATAATAATAATAATAATAATAATAATAATAATAATAATAATAATAATAATAATAATAATAATAATAATAATAATAATAATAATAATAATAATAATAATAATAATAATAATAATAATAATAATAATAATAATAATAATAATAATAATAATAATAATAATAATAATAATAATAATAATAATAATAATAATAATAATAATAATAATAATAATAATAATAATAATAATAATAATAATAATAATAATCATCATAATCATCATCATCATCACCACCTTTAACTGGAGAAACTATTAGGTATATTAAATATTTGTTACTTAAACAATCTTCCCTTTAATGTGATTAAGGTACTAATAATTTCTCCATTCTTGATACCTTTTTGTTCTTTACTATTGCTTTGTACAGATAGCTTGAGATTAAATTTTAACTTTTGATATAATTTTCAGTCAAACTAGTACTCTATGCTCCATATATTGCTACTGTTAACCTAGAATGCATCTCATTAGGATCTTCCTAATATCCTCAGCTAATATCAACTGTTAAATTTTGATTTGATGAATTCTTTGGAGGTGATAGGAGCGTCTCTGTTGGTATTCTGATGAAGGTGAAGTTTAGGTTCTCTTCAAAGGTGGTGTCGAAATTGAACAGTTTTCCTTCATATTTCTTTATGAGTATCTTTTCCCACGTGCTTAATGCAGTTGGACCCTGAACACTTTTAATAAGTAGATGTTTTGTTCTATATCATGATTCTCATTCCAAAAATAGTATGCTACTGCCGATTTGTCTATTTCTTTGTTCTTGATATTCCTAAAATGCTCTTTAAGTTTAATGTTCAAATTCCTTTTTGTTTTGCCAATGCAAAAGTTGTTACAGCCTTTGCAAGTAGTTCACCAAATCAAAATTCAACAGTCAACATTGGTTGAGGATGTTAGGAAGGTCCTAACAAAACATTTTCTCTGTAAACACTAGCAAAATATGGAGCATGGAATATGTTCAACTCAAAATTATATTAATTTTGTGGTTCATTGATCACAGTCCTTCAATTAAAAATAGTCCTTCATAAAATTCTTGTATATACCTACTATGATACAATGCAGTGCTAAATGCCAAGGAAATTCCCTCTTCAAATAAACAATGTATCAACAAACATTTTGGGTAATGCACGAATGAATGAACATTATCTTATTTACAAGCATTTTAAGGTAATTAATAAGACTGCTTTACCTTGATAAGCTCTTACGAGAAATGGACTGAGTGGTATCTGAACCATGATCTGACAGGGGAGCTTCTACCCTTAGCTCTGTTGTGCTGGAGGCAAAACCTGCTGTGTTCTTGGCCACACAAGTGAACATCCCTGCATCCTCTGGGAACACTTCCTTGATGATAAGTGTTGCTACGTTGTCATCATCATAAAATATCTGAAACATATGCATATAAACATACATTAGATTTCTCTAATCCCTACCAGAATCTCAGCCTTAATGCACCTACTATGAAATATTATGTAACCGTGAAATGCTCAGAACAGTTACAATATGAAATAAAACAATTTAATGATAATAATTGTAACATCTTGTATTAATAATATGTAACAGTTGAAGCTAGTGATAGTGAAGCAACACAAATATTATAATACAACATAGGCATTATTTATGGCCAGCCCCAACAAAAGTTGTCTATAAATTTTGTAATGTTGGTTGTAATTTGAAAAATGATAAAATGTTTGTATGGTGAAATATAAGTATAGCTATTAATAGAGGAAAACAAAGGGACATGCAATTAAAGAGCATTAAAAATTACCAGGAATGCAAATAAATAGATGGAGAGAATTTACACAGCCATAGTAGAAGCAAAAATGCCCAAAGGGTTAGAGATAATGGGGTTTGGAGAGGGGGTTGCAAATATGAATGTGATACATAGAAACGTTTGCAAAAAAGTTTTGGGCTTACCACTAGCTTCACCAAATGGGGAATTGGGAAGACTGGGAACTAGAGGGATAGTGGTCGAAAGGGTGTTAAAATACTGGGCGAGAATTAGGAGTTTAGATGGGCAGAATATTCTGCATCAATGCTTGATAGTACAGGAAAGACTAAATCGAAAAATTCATGGCTAAATAAGATAAAGGAAATGATGTTAAAGATAGGGTTGGGTGTCATGTGGGAAAACAGGGAATTATTGCAAAGTGGATTTTGGAAAGAACCTAGGTTAAGAATGGAAGATATTGAAAGGCAAGAAATGTTAGGAAGCTTCAACTTGAAAAGCTCACTGGAAATTTATTGAGAGATGAAAGTGATGCGGAACAGGGAAAAATACAGTGATATTTGTGATAAAGCAGCAAGAGAAGGCTTTATATGGGCCAGAACAGGGGTGGGGAAACTGAAGGGTTTGGGAAGAGGGAGGGATCTGGAGAAATGCCCATTGTGTCACTAAAGGGATAAAGAATGGCATTTGCTATTAGAATGTGAAGAAACTAGGTTGTTTAGGGAGAAGATAGATAGAAAAGAATGGGCAAGGCTAGCAAAAGAAATTCAAGCAATGAAGTTAATGAGTGTAAAAGCTAGGAAAAATTTAATTGAAATTGGGAACTTTTTGGGCAAAGTATGAGCCAAATGGTTAAGGAAGATAAGTAAACATGACGAAAATGAAGATGAAGTTATTTTAGTTAAGATGCCAATAGGGACCCATTAGCTCGACATCCTCAGTGTTTAAGTTATTGGGCCCAAGGGTAACCAGCAACTCAGTGTAATAATAAGTATGTAAATGTATAATATTTGTAATTGAAATGGAAATAAAGATTACTTACTTAATTGTTATTAATATTAAAAAGTCATCCTTGTGCACTCTAACTTGATGTAGTACAATTATTTTACACTTATGCATAGGTACGCCTGGTAAGTATAACTGTACTTGATTTATGTTTTACTTTTTTGATATAGATAAGAAAGTACCTGGAAATCCTGAGAAGGTAATATAACAGCAGTTTCCTTGAACCATGTTATTTGTGGCCTTGGATTTCCTTCTACCTGACACTCAAACTGTATTGTGGTGCCATCTTGTGTGTGTTTCGGTTCCAATTTCTGCACAAAACGAGGTGCTGCTGCTTGTTCTCCAGGTTGAGGCTCTACAATCATATAATTAAATTATTTACAACAGTTTCTTACCAGAACTGTATTTACATATTTATGTATTTATAAAGTGAAAAATGTACAATTAATTTGTCTACTAATATCTAGTGCTAGATAGGTAAAAAAACATTACAGTTTATATAAATATACAAACTAAATATTGATATTCACAATTAAATTACTCTCTTCATGTTCTATTTTCACTTATTGTTTTATATAATAGTAACTGAATCACATTCTTGCTTTGCTTTTTAATTTTTTGTTTAAACCTGATCTAGAGTTTTCAAATCCTTGTGATTAATAAATTCTTCCCTCCAGGTTTTAATTCCTTTATATATAGCTTTACGTGATTTATCTTTCTTACCTTTGCACGTATAAAACCATTTTCTTGACCTTTTAAATCCCACACTTCAGTCCCTGCCCATGTCAACATAATATTATCCTGGAAGTTAACCTCCTTAGGATAGCAAGATACCCAAATTATTTCTTAGTATGGGAAAAAAATACACATTACAAAAAAAATAATCAAATTAGAAACTTTGAACTCCTCCCATCAACCAGCTCAGCAAGTTCATATCACCACCACCAGAGACCTCCACCATTGTAACTAGTTAGTTGCCAGCTGATGACAGAATGTTCCTGATTTTATAAAAGTAAGTGAGGTAGCATAAATATAACCAATGTTTAATTAATAGTATGATTAACCTTACTGTTCAAAAATTTCCAGTTAGCATTGAAAATAGAAACAGTTTTGTTTTGACTTAGTATAAGACTAATAGAAATGAGCCCTGAAAGTGCAGCTTCCTTTTTTTTCCTTATTAAGTTAGCAATCTTTTACTATAGCTTATGGATGTTTATCAATCAAATATCCAAAAGATTTATCTTGTAAATTATTTGTGAACATCTATATATTATCCACTTACTTTCAAAAACTGGAAGTTTGTCAATCTTCTCATGTATTTTCTTCTGAACATAGCCTATATAGGAAACTTCATCTAGGAGCTTCTGTGCTGGCACCAGACCCTTTTCTCCTGTCAAATGCTTCTTCACAAACCACCAGTCTGAATTATGTTGCTCTGTTACAAGAGAAACATATTGTTTAAGTATGTGTACACAATAGATATTACATAGTTTTTGAAGACAATGCCTCAATTTGGAAACAATGAGCAACAATTATTCTTTTTGTATAGTAACGGGTGTCTCAAATGAGTCGCTGCAGAGTACTTGGATGCATATGGATATGATTAATTTAGTAGTAAAAGTACATAGAAGGAGCATTGATCTTCGAACAGTAGAGACCATCCTTTCTTCCTCCTAACACTTGAATACCACAGTGAGAAGGGTGCTTTTGTAAAGCAAAGTTAAATTGTGTTGTGCTTGTGAAGTGAAATGAATATGCCACTGCCAAACTAACTGACATAAGTGAGCATATTAGCACATTCTCCTCACTGTGGAGAATCATTTGAGAAACTCGATATCATGCTTACCTTGTACACACATTGTGACTGGACATTGAAGATCTGAATGTCAGATCTTCGGTCTCAAGCCAGATCAGGGATGGGCCCTCTACTGGCAGTGGAGTGTTTTGTAAGGAAGGATAATATACGGCAGAAGATGAGGTTGGAGTTATAGATAAGCCATCTGATGTGTTATTTTATGTGCATAGAAGCAGCTTCGGGCATTTGTAGCGCTCTCCAGGATTGATGCTGTACTCACCTAGACTGCGGATGAGGTAGTTGAAGTTGTGGGAGAGGTTTTGATAAAAGGAACATGAAAGGGTATGGATGTAGTCTGTTATTGTGGGGATACGTAGGTCTCGTCGGATAACTAGACTGGGGATGTACCAAGGGGAGTCTGTGGCAATGCGGAGGAATCAGGATTGTAGAATTTCAAGGTGGTGTAGGTGAGGCTTGGCTGCTACTCTCCATATTTCACTGGCGTATGTGATGTCTAGTCAGAGTACTTGCTTATACAGGAGTAGTTTTGTAGGCAGAGACATCACCGATCGTCGGTTATAGAGAGGGTGGAGCATACCCATTCCTTTGCTAATTTTATTAGCCATATATGTAATGTGGTTGCTTACCTTGTACTAACAAGTTAACTATTATTTCTTAGTGCTGATAATTATTAAAACTCCATAGAAACATGTTAAATCCTATGTTCACTCTTCTCAGGACTTTTGTTTTTCAGCACTTTTCACTATTGAAAATATTCTTCATTTAACAGTGTTTTATTTGAAATTTTCAAGGGACCTTCAATTATTAAAGACTTAGAAACTGCTATGAAGTTATTAAAAATAATGGCTAGTTCTTTTGCAATTAAATATTTTTCCTTATATGTATTATTCATTATCAAATATTTTCCTGCTGCTAAATAACACCCATGGAAATTAAACATTTGTATTTTATATGTTCTACATATAAGATTAAAATTTCAAGTTTAAAGCAAATTGTGTTGTTTTGTTTCACAGACCATTGCATTAAGTAGGTAGATGAGAGTTAATTAAAGGAGGGAAACAGCAATTTTCCTGCACTTTATGTTGAAATACATGAAATATTAATATCCAAATATTAAGTAAAATATAAAGATGTTACCACAAGTCTTTTGCTTCAGTAAATTATGAAATAAACACATATGCACTGACTTATAGCAATATAAACTTGATTTTCTGTATCCACATGAGATACTTAACAAAAAGATTGCCGAAAAAAAATTAGTTTTAAATTTTAAGCAGAATACAAAATATTCAATGGTAGAATGCAATAGTTCAACTGTAAATATAGACCTGAGGCTTAATTAATTTGCAAATGCAAATAGTTTATATATTTTAACAGTAATAATATTGCCTTATAAAGTATATAATATTTTAATTTGTTAAAAAATGTTTAAATTAAACATTAAAAATAGAAAAACTATTAACAGCAAAGTATTCATTATTTGTTGCAATAAAGAAGTAGTCACATTTATTTACACTCACCTTCACTTTTAAATGTTGTTGTGTTCTATGGTGAATATAAATAAGTGATTACATCAATACTCCAACAAATGCCATACATTGTTCTATTTGAATGTTTTAAAGAATTAAAGGAGGGTGGGCTTCAATTGGTTTAAGTCATACCTTGAATGAGAGAACAGGTAGTTGAGATCAATTTTATAGAGAAAAGCCAAAAATAAATCAAGAAGGAGCTATCACAAAAAAACACCTATGGTATCAGGGGTTCTACAAGGATCTATTCTAGGCCCCCTGCTGTTCTTAAGATATGTCAATGATCTGCCATTGTGTCTTAAAAACAATTGAGATACTAAAATTGGACTTTTTGCAGATGATATAAGTATTTTCATTACAGAAAAGGATGACAACAACCTTAAAGAAAATGTAACATCAGCTGTAGAAAAAATATTAAACTGGTTTAAATACAATAGGTTGCTTGTAAATGAAGGGAAAACAATAGCACTCAATTTCCAATATTAGGGTTGTAGAAAAGTGGGAAATTCTTGCATCTCAATTGGTTCCAAGTCCATAAATTTTGAGCATGAAACTAAATTCCTAGGTTTATGGGCAGACAAAACTTTAAACTAGAACAAACATATTGAAAAGTTAGCAGTGGAGCTGAGCCGAGCTTGCTTTGTTCTATATCAGCTGAGAACTCCAGTAACATTTAAGGTGCTCAGAATATGCTGCTTTGCTTATTTTCATTCTTTACTATCATTCGGTCTAACACTGTGTGGAAATTCTACTAACAGTAAGATAATATTTAAGCTAGAAAAGAAGGCATTAAGAATTAGGTTTGTATTCCAAAAACAGAAAGCTGCAGAAATCATTTCAGCAATTTGAGTATCTTGACCCTACCAAGTTTATATATGAAACAAATATTAATTTATATGAAAGCTAATAATTTATAAGGCTAATAATTTATTCGTGCTTCATATGATTGAGAATTCAAGATTAATCAATGAAGAAGAATCTTGAAAATTCCTTAAAGTGTAATACTAGTGTCAATGCCTGAATAAATAAGTTGTGATATATTATTGTACATTGTATTAATGCTTCCAAGTGTATACAGTAATTTGTGTAAATTAGTGGTATTGAAAAAGTTATAAAAGTAAACTGTAAATAAATTAGTTTAGTGAATTGTACACAACTGATAGATTTACACTTTACATAAATTATATTCAAAATATTCACTACTGAGTAGAACTGATTTTTCATGAGGAATTTGTGGAGTTCTGCTTTAAACCTATTTCAAGAGGGTATGACTTTTAATTGACTTGGCAAGTTGTCATAAAATTTTAAACCTATATATTTGACAGAAGTCTCAAACAACTTAGTTTTATGAATATACGTGTCAAATGTAAAATATGTCTATTACATGTGTTATGAGTGCATATTTCAGCATTTCTGACAATTTGCATTACTAGTCTTCATATAAATTAATAATAGGGAATTCTTGTTTCTCTGTCCCTTATGTCTTTAGGCGTCGGCTTGAGGAACAGATCAGATAGATAACTCAGGATGAGTGATCAGCCTGATGCCTGGCATGAGAGTGAGAGAAGTAGATGACAAAATGAGGATGAAATGGATGAAAGGAAAGATGATAATGGAACAATTGTTGGAATTATGGTGAGGGAAACCAGAGATCTAGGAGAAAACCTGCCCCTGCACCATGTTGTCCATCACAAATATCACATGTGGTCGCTTGGGATTGAACTTAGGTTGCCTTGGCAAGAATCAAGTGGTCTAACTTGGCCAGAGTGCAGCCTCAGCAGATTTTCTCTACCTATAATGTATAATAGAGGTCTGGCATGGGTCAAAATTCCTGCACCCAGCCCTACCCAGCACAAAAGAGTAGGTTGGGCCCAGATGTATACTTTTTCTTAAAATTAAATCATCATCATCATCATCATCATCATCATCATCATCATCATCATCATCATCATCATCATCATCATCATCATCATCATCATCATCATCATCATCATCATCCTCATCATCATCATCATCATCATCATCATCACCACCACCACCATCATCAATCATCACCACCACCACCACCATCATCAAGGTTGTCATCATCATCATCATCATCATCATCATCATCATCATCATCATCATCATCATCATCATCATCATCATCATCATCATCATCATCATCATCATCATCATCATCATCATCATCATCATCATCATCATCATCATCATCAACAACAACAACATTCATGAATTGCCGCTATCTGCAGTGTAAAGGGACTTGGGTTGATTTCTAGATTATAGTACTGGGATAGGAATTTTCCTCTTGCTGTAAAGGGGGGGGGGAGGAAATGAGACCAGCTGAAAAGCCACTTTTTATGTAACAGTGGTGGTCAAGGCACTGGAATTTGTATAGTAAATAGTATGTTGATAGCAACTGTCTTAGCAATTAAAATATGTTATCATCTAGCCTATAATCTTTTGTATCTAGTATGGTGAATAAATATAAAATATTTTATTTATTCTAAAAGTCATCATCATGCATGCATGCATGCCATCACACCTTTTATTTTATGTGGGTCCTGCCCTTCCTTTACCATAGGTTAATCTGACTGTAATTACTGGGATTTATGACATTTAGCTCTGAATGGATGGACAGTCCATTACAGCTTCTTTATTAAGCTCAGCTATTCAAGTCACTTGTCTCAAAATGCCCGTGAATGACATAAAAACTGGTTTACAGATTAGAGGAAAACCAAAATAGTGATAAAAAGGTGGTGAAAAGTAAAAATAATCATTGCACCATAAACCTTGTGTGTAATATTTGACTTTGACTTACCTAGTATATATACTCTCTCTCCTTCTACAAGATTAATTGCCTCTTCATTCTCAGCAATATGTGAGCTTACAGAGAAGAACAGGTTACCCTCTTCAAGCTCTGTTATTAGTTCTTTTTGCACACCTATATTAAACATGAATTAATAAAGCAAACATTTAGAAATTACTTTAAAAAACAGTTGAAAATCTACTAAACATGGATGAAACTTCCTCAGCCCTAATGGTTTTTTTAGATATTCATTTATCTTAATAATGCTAAATGCTTAGATTAGGAGTTTGTGGTAAACAAGTAACTTAAACATGAGTAGCCTAATATATAACAGTTCACAGATCTGTAAATAACTTTCTACTGTAATGAGCTGATGATTATTATAATTCAGCACTAAAGCTGTGTAAAGTTTTAAAGTTCAACTGTAGGGGAATTTGGAGTAAGACTGGGTACAGGGGTGAAAGTGGTATGCACTTATTTTTACTGAAGTATGATGCCATCTGCGCTGGGACATGTAACTTCTTGCTCCTGTGCTTATCAGTCATTTATAGCACGTTCATGACGGTTTCATGTGATTTAATGGATTTATTACATGTTGAAGGAAAGCCAAGTTTGTGATCTAATTGTTCATCTTATTCATCTACCCTACATACAGTGAAAGGTGTGTTGGTGTGTTTTGCGAGTAAGTGTGGTAGTAGTCTTAGTGTTAGGCTTTTAAATGCATACTTTGAAAGTTCTTTGTTGGCTATTGTTCAATAGGAATCCAGAATATTCTAAAATATGGCAATGGGGGCAGGATCAGGTAGAGCAGAATCTGTTAAGCCCCCATGCATTTAGATATTTTGTCACCGATAATATGACTCTAACTATTGTACCACAAATTAATTTAATGTTAAGTGTATTTTCACATCCCTTTAATTATTCTAAGTTACATTCTCAATATGCCATGAATTAACATTTGTAAAACCAATCGCCAAAATTTTCCTTTTCCTTTTCTGTGTTACCATGAGATATATCCCAATTCCAACATATCAACAATCAGTTTTCAAACGATCAAGAGGAAAGAAGTTATAATAACTGATTTTCCTTAAAGAAACGATCTCATCAAAAAGGAAAGTAGCAAGAAACCTGAGAAAAGGCAAACATGTAAAAAATTGTTCTACATATAGACATCTTAAGTCCCAGAAATTAGTAATTTGGTAAGCGACTCAAAGACTGAATTACTGGATAATAATGATTACAAGTCTTCGTTATAATGTGTCTTATCCGTTTGCAAAGAGAAGGGATGGTTGGGTGAGATGTATGAAGTACTTCAGACGGGCCGCATGGGATGGAGACTTGTATGCATGTGTATCATGTCTTAGAACAAACACCATTACTACCTGGTTTTGTCCCATTGAGAATCCTGTTCTGCCCCGGGTACAGGACAAAATTGCATTTGGTAAACTGCATTGTCATTCCCATTAAATGGAATATGAAACAAAATACATATCAATTTAATATAAAAATTATTTGTGGTTGGTTTATTGACACTCGTCACTTACTTTTTCATATATTTATGAGAGACTAGTTTCAAAGGCCCTGGCCTCCATTTTCAATCTCTTCCCAACTGGCATCTGTTGTTATCTGCTCTCTCTGGTGGTGGAACTATGAACTTTTTTGTCAAATTATCTGCTGGCGGGATTTCAAAGTTCATTACGCGATCCTTATTTTTCCAGATGAATATGTTCTCCCATGTTGTCAATCTATTTTGGTTTATCACTCCTTTTAATAATTTTGGATTTGGATCAATGTCATGGTTTTCATTCCAAAAATGAAATGCTACTGCTGACTTGTCTTCTTGTTTCAATCTGATGTTTCTAAAGTGTTCTTTGACTCTGGTTTTTAAATTTCTTTTTGTTTGACCTATGTAGCATTTTTCACAATTCTTGCAATTTATTTGGTATATTCCAGATTTGTTACCTGAAGGAATTTCATCTTTTGTTTTTGAATTTAGTAATTTTAAAATTGAGTATCTATTAGTAGGTGCCAAGATGATATTTTGTTCCTTGAATATCTTTTTAAATTTATTAAATGTTTTTGGATGATATGTGAATGAACTGAATATGCTGTTGCTTTCTTTTTCTTTAATAAATGTGGTTGCTTCCTTAATGGTTTTCTTTAGTTTAGATTTTCTAATTTTCTTCAACACCAAACTTTTGTTGTATCCGTTTTCTTCTGCTATGTGTATTATTGCAACATGCAATAATAAACAGCCTTACACACAGACTAGTCAACATACCCATGGAAAAAGAAGAATATTTCAAGGAACAAAAAGCAATAATACACATAGCAGAAGAAAACGGATACAACAAAAGTTTGGTGTTGAAGAAAATTAGAAAATCTAAACTAAAGAAAACCATTAAGGAAGCAACCACATTTATTAAAGAAAAAGAAAGCAACAGCATATTCAGTTCATTCACATATCATCCAAAAACATTTAATAAATTTAAAAAGATATTCAAGGAACAAAATATCATCTTGGCACCTACTAATAGATACTCAATTTTAAAATTACTAAATTCAAAAACAAAAGATGAAATTCCTTCAGGTAACAAATCTGGAATATACCAAATAAATTGCAAGAATTGTGAAAAATGCTACATAGGTCAAACAAAAAGAAATTTAAAAACCAGAGTCAAAGAACACTTTAGAAACATCAGATTGAAACAAGAAGACAAGTCAGCAGTAGCATTTCATTTTTGGAATGAAAACCATGACATTGATCCAAATCCAAAATTATTAAAAGGAGTGATAAACCAAAATAGATTGACAACATGGGAGAACATATTCATCTGGAAAAATAAGGATCGCGTAATGAACTTTGAAATCCCACCAGCAGATAATTTGACAAAAAAGTTCATAGTTCCACCACCAGAGAGAGCAGATAACAACAGATGCCAGTTGGGAAGAGATTGAAAATGGAGGCCAGGGCCTTTGAAACTAGTCTCTCATAAATATATGAAAAAGTAAGTGACGAGTGTCAATAAACCAACCACAAATAATTTTTATATTAATTTTGACGTCACTGTTACTAAATTCCTCCAAACACACAACATATCAATTTGTTCATATATGCATTACCTATAAAACATTCCATTGTTCATTTAAACATGATTTTTTATATTAAATGTATTATAACACCAAAGTTTTGTTCATGTTTCCTTCGGGTCCCAGTCTTACTCCATGTTCCCCTACATAAGCTTATATTTGTGTACTTTACAAGTTAAAGCTGTGAATAGGTTTTGGTAATCAACTAATCATATTAACCATTAATTCATCATAATTGATAAGTGGTGTGCTGCCTTTAGATCAAAACAATATCTTACAACAAAACAAGTGGATCAGCTTAGTTTCCCTTTATTTAAGTAGAAAATATTCAGAGTTTTCTTTCAGTGCTTTTAAGCAACATTGTTCTTAATCCATAAGTGGATCCCTTAAAGCACAAATATTTTCAGTTTGGTCTCTAGAGTACAGGGTTTAAGAATGCTGCAAACAATGTGTTCTTACCTTTATAGATACATAAAAGGAATTTATTGTACTAATACCAACGTTGGATCAAAAGTTAAATGCAACTAAGTTTTATTTAGTAAAGTACAGCACCTTCTTTCCCTATAAATGAAAAATGGAACCTATTTCAACCACTGTCCCTACCTATTTCTCTATTTTTCATCTATTCCTTTCAAGATTTACACACAAAGCAATTGTGTGACATGCTATGATTGTGACATGCTGAATTGAACTATGGATTTCTTTAATAGATTTCTGAGTTTCTGTTAGGTATTTAAATTACTGGCAATTGCTTCCTTCATATGATGTTCTAGAGGTTCAACTGTAAGTTGATACTGAATTAGTCCACTGAATTGTTGAATTGTGTTACAATTTAAAAGCTGAATGGTACTTTCATGAAATTCATAATAAAGGCATGGTTGAACAAAGTTTCCACAAACATGATCAGTTACATACAACAGCATACAAAGAGGACTGAATCACTGAAAAGTGCATTTTGACTAAACTGAGATTTAATAGATCAACATCTACAATAACTTTTTTAAGTATTTATAAAATCAAAATCAAACAGAGGTTCCAGCCAGTACTCAAAATTGAACTACATTGATCTCTGAAAGTATTGTGAGGAACTGACTTTTAAGTCAATCAAACATTAAACTATGAAGAGATGAAATTCCATTTTCACTTCACTTCAACTAAGGAGATCTGTAATCATTTAGTACCTAATAATTGCATGGACTAAACATTATAGATAGTAAAATGAGTGGAAAAACACTTTAATCAATTATTATTTTAGTTAATTGATGGAAATTAATCATTTCTTCACACTAGCCGTATATAGGCTAAGGTTTTTGATAGATAGAGTCAACATGAAAAATTCAATGCCATGGCCGGGATTTGAACCACAGATCTCCTGGTTTCCATCCAGTCGCTCTAACTCATTGAGCTACCATGGCCAACGTGCTGTCCTGACATTAAATTCTCCATTTCACTCATATATTTCCCTGGTAAACCACTAGGGGCTCTCGCATTTGAGATATACAGTTTGTTGTGACTTACTATCCTAAGTACTTGAGTCCCAGGCTTCATCATTTAACTCTTATTATTTTAGTTAATCGATGGAAATTAATCATTTCTTCACACTAGCCGTATATAGGCTAAGGTTTTTGATAGAGTCAGTTTCTTCACACTAGCCCCTAGAGCCCCTAGGGGGGCTCCCTAAACAAGAACACAGAGAGTGAAATCAAGCGCAGAATAGGAATAGCATTCAACAAAGTTTGGTCACTCAAGTTCCTAGTCATAGACAAGAGATAAAAAGTAAGTACCAAAGCAGAAATCCAGGCTATATGTCTAATGCCAATACTACTCTATGGTTGTCAAATATGGGCCTTGACAGAAAAACAGAAAAAGCTGCTACAGGTGTGTGAAAGGAGAATGGAGCATAAAATCCTAAACGTTTCACTAAGGGACAGAATTAGGAATGAAGAATTAAGCAGTAGAACAAAACTGTGTGATGTGATAGAAAGAACAAAAAGTGTAAAATGGAAATGGTGTGGACATGTATCACACATGGAGCATCAGAAATGGACACATCGGACCACAATGTGGGACTCAATAGAAGGACAAAGAAATGTGGGGCACCAAAGAAACAGATGGTCAGATTACTTCAGAACCAAAGTAGGAAGTCAATGGACAAGAGTGGCAAGAAACAGAGAAGTATGGAGACAGCTGGCACCAAGTAAAAATCAACAAATACCAACAATGATACCAAGTGTAATATGTGAAAAGTGCCAAGGGGAAATTAGAGTGGAAATGATATGAGTACAAGAGTGGAAAATAGAAATAGAAAAAGGAAGTAGTATCAATATGACAAAGCATTCAAGGAGTTTAAGTTAATTGGGAGTCGATTAATAACACAAAACAACACTCACTTTTAAATTTTTCCCGGAACCGGTTTCTGAGGCCTTCCCTCTATCTTCAGCCAGACATCGACTAGTCGAGAACTAGTCGATGTCCGGCTGAAGATAGAGGGAAGGCCTCAGAAACCGGTTCCGGGAAAAATTTAAAAGTGAGTGTTGTTTTGTGTTATTAATCGACTCCCAATTAACTTAATTTATACAACAACACTGTTTTCAACACTTCCATGAAAGGATTTATTCAAGGAGTTGCTCATCTTTGGAGCATAAATACGAGCTTGTCCCTATGTAAACAGGAGGCTTTTGCCCTTATGGGATGTCTATGGGTTAAATATATTATTATAAATGAATTCTAAAAGTGAAAAACCTACCTTCCTCAAATACTTCTGTTTCTTTAGTTATGCTGAGAGAAACTGCTTCTGTAAATCAAACATATCATACAATTAGAGTAATATAACTACATTTCAAAATAATATGATGTACCACTAAAAATAAACACAAAAGAGAAACATTATCACATAAATGAAATTGGGCTGAAATGTGATTTTAACATACTCAAAGAAAGCTTTTCATTACACAGGAAATGAAGCTAGTTACAGTGGAGTAATAAATATTACACAAATAAAAATATTTGTTAATTAATCTCCACTTATCTTAAGAAGTTGATGTTAATACTTCTTTCTTCTTTTTAAGATTGATTTCATGAACATTTTCTTGCATTGTCAGTTAACACACTTCGTCGTTATACTTTTTAAATGTGTTATACTTTGACGATGAAGTGTGTTTACTGACGATGCGAGCAAATGTTCGTGAAATCGATCTTAAAAAGAAGAAAGAAGTATTAACATCAACTTCTTAAGATAAGTGGAGATTAAATAAATATTTTTATTTGTGTAAGCTTTTCATTGTTTACATTCATTAGATATATATATATATATATATTACTTGATATAATAGAACAATATTACTGAATTTACTTATTACAGCATCATGAAAATTCAACATACAGACCTTTTCTTAACATAAATAACATATAGAAATTCTGTTACAATATTGTTTTTCAAAAATATAAGAATTTTAAAGCCTTTTGACATAATTGCACAGTTAAGGCTTACAGTTGTATGATTTTGAGTGAATTATACTTTATTTTGTGGTTTCTTCAATAGCTAGCTTTTCAAAAATATAAGAATTTTAAAGCCTTTTGACATAATTGCACAGTTAAGGCTTACAGTTGTATGATTTTGAGTGAATTATACTTTATTTTGTGGTTTCTTCATTAGCTATTAGGAAGTAAAGACTCTGTTTGATTTAGCTATAAGAGGTGATATTTCAGTTTAATGCAAATAAATATTAATGTTCAAAAATGTTTTTGTAAGATATGCTTCAGTTACGCTGTTACTCTTGAATGGAAAATCATGTTTACTGATCAAATAAAAATACTGATTAGAAACTCTAAATTTTGCTAAGAAATAAATATTCTGCAACTTATTATTTGAAGCAAAAGGTTAGAAACAGTGATGTATTCAACATTTGAAAGTAATGAGTCGGTAATTCAAAAACAAACATCACTTAAATTATCCATACTTGGACATGTTTCGGAGAACGTTTTGTCCCTATCGTCAGCAGTTATCCGACTGGTTGGATCCGTGGTTTCTTGAAGTGAGCTGGTTGTCTGTGGCGGCATCACAGACAAACAGATGCCGCCACAGACAACCAGCTCACTTCAAGAAACCATGGATCCAACCAGTCGGATAACTGCTGACGATAGGGACAAAACATTCTCCGAAACATGTCCAAGTATGGATAATTTAAGTGATGTTTGTTTTTGAATTACTGACTCATTACTTTCAAATTCTGCAACCTAATTGTTTAATTTTATTATTACTACAGTAAAGTTATTAACTTATGATGATTACCAGCTTAAGCCAGGCAAATAATCTGATTTCATCTAGAATTTTATATGCATTAATTTGTAAACCTTCTGTACTTATAAATACATTGTAAATACTTTTTATATGTGACGAAACCTATTGCTTCATTTAAGCATAATGGTGAATAAAGGATTATGATTATGATTAACTTGCTAATTTTAGATCTAAATTCAACTGAGACTTTGACAGTAAGTTATGTTTTTATTTGTTTGTGATGTTTCTAATCTTAACTGTAAATTAATATTAATGTGAACATTAATGTATGAAATAAAGTATAATATATAGTAAAGTATAATTCACTTCATACTACTTTCACACAAATAAGACAATGCACTATTTCACTTTATAAAAAATAATTTTTACATGTATTGTGATAAACATTGTCAAATATGACTTCAAACAAACATATAAAGCAATAACATGCCAGCCAGAAAGCTAATATTACATTTCATCCCCAGAAAGCCAAAGTATCTGAAGCAAAAAATTTGCTATTTTGCAGATGAGTTTACAATGTTATACTTGACTAAGAAAAAAGAAGAGTTTGGTTACAATAATCTGAATTTTAACATATTTTGAGGATTTTATAGTGCATTTGCTGACTATAAACTTAGCAACAGAAATCTTTGTTTATTAAGCAACATCTTAATACTAGATACAAGGAGTATCAGCATGAGATACAGTATAATCTGGGCTTGTGTTTGCAGTTGCAAACAAAACATCTGGGAAGAAGAAGAAGGAGCCCAGTAGACCATGGCCCATATTATACTGTATCTAGTATTGACACCGACCCTGAAAGCCTTAGAACTTTGTTTATATCTTAATAGACTCACTTTTAATTAAAATGTTGCTTGCACAGTTCTGGCTTTGTTGGGATGATGTGTTAGTTTGATTTTGTTTGTAAATCAATACTTACTTTAATTTACAGGTATGAATTCTGAGGCTATAAGTAGCAAAAGAATATTTGTAATATAATAAGATGTAACTTCTTCTATGCAATATCCAGAAGAACATTTCTGCTTATCTAAAAACAATATAGTTTACATCATTTTATCAGTTTCACATTAACAGCACACAAATACACATCACACAAGCAATAAAAGCAATACATTTTATTTGCGCTTAAGCATAAAATAAAAGCAACGATATTAACAAAAGCTTTTAAGCAGTTTATGTTACAATGCAATGATATAAGCGTTTGGTAGTTAGTGGAGGTAGAAATGGAATGCATAATTTTTATCCGCAAACTTTAAAGCAAAAGAAAATTAGAGAATACTTCAATGCTATTCTTTGAAAATTTAAATTTCTTTTTAAATACAATTCCACTACCAGGAAACAAAATGCAATAATATAAGAATGCTGGAAATAGTTTTGTTTTACCTGTTTTAGTATCATTGTTCAGTTATTTGGCAATGATTCTTAGATCTAAAAATAATCAAAGTACAAGAAAATATAACCTTTGGTATATACAGGAAACCTTCATATTCAGATAATTACATAAAGAACATCAGTTTCAATCCTTTAACACAGTACTACACAGCTTAACAAAGAGACTATCATCCAGAATAGGAACACATAGTAATTCCAGCCAAAACAACGGTTTCAACAGAGTAACAACCAACAAAAAATTTACAAATTTCAAAGAGAGAAACATGTCAAAATACTACAAATGTCATCCAAGAAGAAAAACAATTGACATTTAAGAAATTCACATATCATTGAAGAAACATTTTACAAATTTAAGATTTTCATGAGACACAACATCTGCCTAGCCTCACAAAACAAATTTAGCATAAAGAAACTATTTTGTAATAGATTAAAAGACCCTATATGACAATACAAAAATTCTGGAATTTACAAAATCAATTGTTCCAATTATCTATATAATAAAGTATACCTATATAGGAAAAATAAAAATAAGTCTAGAAACCAGACTAAAAGAACATACGAAATGTTTAAAATATAAACAAATGGACAAATTTGCAGTTTCACATCATTTCTGGTTGACCAACCATAACATCAAATCGAACATTACACTAATCAAACCAACAATCATGGAGCAGAATTGGACTTATGGGAAAAGATCTTCATTTTGAAACACAAACAATGGTTAATGAATTTTTATTTATTGTCACCAAGTACCCTCTGGAAGTACATTTCATCACTACATGATACTGCCATTATAGATGACCACCACAAGAGAAACAATACGGGCCAGTTGAATACGCTCTGAAGATGGGAACACATGTTCCCGAGACATGTTAACAGAGATTAAAAAAAGTGATGTTAATGTTACTAGTATCCACTTATCTTAAGTAAATACAAAATAGCCTTTTTTTTTAGATGTTCCTATTAGTCAATGCATGGAGTTAATAGTTTTGCATTGACAATTTAAAGAAAAATTAGCTTTTGTAACTAAATCAAACAAATGATATGGTGATTACCATGTTTGGCTGCAACTGCATGTTTTCGTGCTCAATTCTAGTAACTGTAAATTTATTTGTGTGATGCTTCTTCAAATACATCTTTCCTGTATTAACTCTGATCCACATAGGTTTCCTACAAGCCTTTCAATATGTGGGCATGGGTCCTGCAGCTGAGTTGGCGGCTCTGACTCACTTGCAGGCTGTTACACCATGGCTTACAAGCTTTTAGTCCAAAAAGAAATATGAATAATATTTATATAACAGCAGTTAAATAAATGTTGAAGTTTCAAAATGATGTGGATTTACTAAGGCAAGTTGGTGTTATCACATACTGTCGTATGTTAATTCATCACAGAAACAAATTTGGTAGAGTAGCCATACTTCCATAACTTCCCTTCATTTAAAGTAGCTCAGCTTAGAAGCAAGTACCATCCAGCTCAGTGGGAGTGGTAGAAAATGTTATGTTGGTGCAATACTCTAAGGGGTTTGGGGAAGCTCAGTGATGCCATTCAAATCATCATCTGCTTTGTTCAAGTATGGAACAATAACAATCTCACATGATAACTTCTGTTTATGCAAGCATTGCCACACATCACCAGCTTATCTCCCTTAACCAACATCCCTGCATCCTGCAACCACACAGAGCTTGGAACCATACAGTACTTTACTCGCCTGTAACCAACAACAATCTGACTTTCGTGCATACAGGTTTCGCATGTGATGGCTTGATGGCTTGCCTACTGGAATTACCATATTGCCAGGGACTTCATGAAAGTACAGCTACTCTACTAATATAATTTTGAGTCAAACTAGTACTCCATGTTTCATATATTGCTAGTGTTTACCTAGAACATACTTTGTTAGGGCCTTCCTAACATCCTCACCTAATGTCAACTGTTCCATTTATTAAAAAGTGTTCAGGATCCAATTGCATTAACCACATGGGAAAATATATTCAAAAGAAATATGAAGGAAAACTATTCAAATTCAACACCACCTTTGAAGAAAATCCAGACATCAAGTTCACCAAGATACCAACAGAGCCGTCCCTATTGCCATCAAGGAGTTCACCAAATCAAAATTCAACAGTCGACTTTAGCTGAGGATGCTAGGAAGGTTCTAAAAAAACAAGTTCTAGGTAAACACTAGCAATATATGGAGCATGGAGTACTAGTTTGACTCAAAATTATATTAATTTTGTGCTTCATTGTATCATAGTCCTTACTATGAAATTTGGTACTGTTTCATTTGGAGCTTTGATATACCCAAAAAGCAGAAACAATGGAGGAAGAAAGCATGAGGCATTGGAGACAGCAAGAATGGGTATCTTGTAGATTTACCTTGGGAAAAAGGAAAAGAAAACAGTGAGCTTCTTTTTAGAGAAAAAAGTTGTTTTGAATATGTCTGAAGATTATATTATTTAGGTTAGTGGCACCACATTAATTTTGACAATATTTTTAGCACCACAAGACTAGTGAAAACGTTGTTAGAAGAAAAGCATATGCTTGTGGGACAACATGAATAGGGAGAGAAGAATGGTCCAAAGAATTCAGTATATCTAAATGTGTAAAACTGAAATGAGATGAATCTTGTAAGCTTCAAAATGAGGCATTGGCATCAACTGTTGGGCATGATAATTGAGACATTTGGTTACTCTCCACAAATTCAGATTTAAGAATGAATGGTGTAGTGGACAGAAAAAGTGGTAAAACAATAGAGAAAGTAAACATTCTCTGCTCTATTGCTTACATAAACTACCTTCATGGCACAGGGGATTTTGACCTGGCTGTTGAAGAAAAAGAATGTTATGGGGTAGAAAGGCCAGCCTCCCCCCCCCCCCCCAAAAAAAAAAAAGTGGAAAAATCTATTTTACTTTGTTGCAAATTGTTTTATCATTTATGTCTAAACAAACAGATCTGCTGGAGGCAGCACATGGAAACTGAATGCTGCAAAATAGAAAAAATCTTGTAAATCAATGAATCAAAAGCTTTGCATCAAGCAAACTTACATGGCGGCAGAGTTGTCTACCTAATGCTGTAACATCTTTTTCATTGCACCATAATGTTATAAAGATGCAGAATTGAGTAAAAGCTTTTATTGAATGCTCAGAAAAAAGGTCCAGAACTCAGTCAAGGCACTGCATTCAAACAGAATACAAACATCAGCAATGTAATCAGCTGTTAATCCAAACAAAATGATTTCTACACTATCACCATGAAAGAGTGTAAAGTGTTTAAAGAGACAAAAATATAAATTTATTAAATTTAAATACCTAGTGTAAAACATTTGTATGAGTTCTTCCTGAATTACAAGAGAGCTTCCTTTAGTAAAAGAAGGCTGCATATTAATATCATAAATGGTACATATGGTGAGTACTAAACTATGTTTACAAAAATATATAGAA
The DNA here is from genome assembly GCA_030765055.1 of Mantis religiosa. Classification (NCBI taxonomy): domain Eukaryota; kingdom Metazoa; phylum Arthropoda; class Insecta; order Mantodea; family Mantidae; genus Mantis; species Mantis religiosa. The sequence continues at coordinate 171,914,767 of CM060947.1, read as the reverse complement.
ACTAATTCTTAATTTTAAAAAAGTAGCCATGCTCTTTTAAATTAGTTCTATGTAAACAGGCAGTTTTGCATTCATGTTCAAGGCTTTGGCCATTTAAATGTAAATGCTACAAAAGCAGTGGCCTGACAAGAGAAAAGTTCTGAATACCAGTGGAGGGACAAAGGATTAAGCAATGGTATGCATGGTTCAAGAATCTGTATCACCTGTTGGTAGATGTTAGAGATAGTCATTTTGAGGAATTCCTTTAACACTAATGATATTTCTTGAATTATTCACTTATAATTACAACCAAATATACTTTGGGCAAACAAACAGAACTAAACACCAGACTGAAAGAACACACGAAAGCCATAAAATACTAACAAATTGAAAAATCTGCAGTAGCTTATAATTTTTGATCTACCAATCATGAAATTACACCAAACATCAAGTTATTGGAAGCTTCCAGTTTCCCATATGAACTAATTACCTGGAAAAACAAACACTAAACACCTCATGAATTTTGATTTGCTGCCTCCAAATAACCTTTGGAATCTCATTGTTTAACAACAGATGCCAGAACTTCAAATTACCCAGCCAAGACCAAGCCAAGACCGTAAGAGTAGAAGTTCATATGAAGAAGAATTAGAAGGGTTAGGCGAAGTGTTCTGTGGCAGAAATAGTAAAGATAAAACAGTAAATGAAGAAAGCCTGAAGCTGATAGAATTTTGTGAAAATATAAACTGTGTCATATTAATTAGGTGTTGTGGGGAGGACAAATTTGGTGAATTCACTTTTGTCAGTGGAATGGGTCAAATTGTGGTAGATATGCTCTATGTAGTGAGGGATTATTGTCAATGTTTGCTAATTTCAAGATATCAAATCTGCCTGGTAATAGTGTTCATTTTTCAGTGAGTGTTACACTTCTAAGTTGGTCAGGTGTGAAGAGCACTGTTCAGAACAAAATAACTGGGTGGCAAAATTGGAGCATTTTAAGTGGAATAATGATAAGCAGGCCATATTTTATGAATCAATTTGTTCTTAAATGGTAAAGTTATGCATGTATGGAATGGACTATATGGTGATAAAGCATAAGGAAAGTGTAGCATTTGAAATATTCACATTTGCATTAAAATCGGCTGGGAGAAATATGAAATGGGTAAATAGGGAAGTTAATAGGAGCAATGACTTGTTTGATGATAAGTGTTGGAATATGCAAAATTTGGTAAGAAGGGAAGTAATATCTTGGAGAGAAATTAATGAAAGAGAAGAAAGGTAAGAAATGATGCTTTGAAAGGAAAAATTTAAATAGTTGTTAGAGTTGAAAAACGAAAAATGGGGTACAGAATGAGCATGGGAAATTGAAGCTAAAGTAATCTCAGGAGGGCTTTCTCAAATTTGGCAAGTGTTAGAAAATGTACAAGGAAATTTGCTAAAATACCAACAATTAAACCTGTAGAGTGGCTGAGTTATTTTGAAAAGTTATTTGAAGTGGAGGAGAGGAGTATAGGGTGGTGGGACCTTGAGTTGGCTTTTAATTATAAAGAGGAGTTGGATAGAGCATTTTCAGATGATGAAGTTTTGAAGCAGATAGGAAGTTTTAAAAAGAATAAAGTTGTAGGTGCAGATGACCTGTAGGTAGAATTTTTTCGAGCATGGTGTGAGGATACGGAAAGATTGCAGTGTTTGACTAGGCTTTTGAATGGTATGAAGGCAAATAGAACAATTTTAAAGCAATGGAGGGAAGCAGTAGTTCAGTCCAGTAAGGGGAGTGAAGACAACCCTGGTAACTACAGAGGGATAGCACTTTTGTCAGATATGGGAAAGATTTTTACAGGAATCTTGGCTGAGAGGATAAAAACCTAGGCAGAAGAGAATCAAAAGATTATCACCATTTCAATCAGGATTTAGGAAGGGACAGGCAGTCATTTGACAATACTGATTATTAAACCACTAGTGCATAAATACTTGCAGGTGAAAAGGGGTAGACTGTACACTATAATCACTGATTTTGAGAAGGTATAGAATGTGGTGTTTAAGGGCCCGTCGACAACAAGGTCATTTGAGAGAAGGTATAGATAAAATTATAAGGGAAACACTATGGTATAAGCTAAGACTTAAAGACCTAAGTAAAGTAATGGTGGAGATACTAACCAAACTATGTCAGGAGAATACCTCTTACATAAAATGTGGGAAAGAACAAGAAGAGGTTATAGTTGAGGTTAGCCAGAAAAGAGGTCTTAGACAAGGGTGTAAATTGAGCCCTTTTTTTGTTCAGATATATAGATGACATCCTGGAGTGAGTGTGTGAGTGTGTGAGTGTGTGTGTGTGTGTGTGAGTGTGTGAGTGTGTGTGTGTGTGTGTGTGCGTGCGTGCATGTGTGTGTGTGTGTGTGTGTGTGTGTGTGTGTGTGTGTGTGTGTGTGTGTGTGTGTGTGTGTGTGTGTGTGTGTGTGTGTGTGTGTGTGTGGTGTTTTAGGGCCTGTCGACAGCGTGACATCCTGGATAGTTTAAGTTAAGCTAATATTCATATGGCAATTATAGAAAATAGGAAAATTCCAGGCTTATTGTATGCTGATGATGTAGTAGTTGGATCAGTATCAGAGACTGGATTAAGCTGGGCCATTGCCAAAACTGAGAGATAAACAGAGTTCATTGCCTCAAAGTGGACCAAAGTAAAACAAAGATAATAGTTAAGTTAATTGATGGAAATTAATCGTTCCTCTGTACTAGCCATGTGTAGGAAAATGGGAGATCCAAGGTTGAAATCCTGGTCATGGCACTGAATTTTTCAGGTTGGCTCAATCTATCCAAAAGATAATGGTATTTAAGAAAGGTAATAAACTGAAGAAATCTAAAAAGTGGTTTGTGGGGGACAAAGAAATTGATGTGGTAGAGGATTTCATTTACCTGGGGTTCAAGCTAAGCAGGAAGGAGGATTCAGAGAAGCAGAGGATTTGGGCATTGGAAAAGGGGAGATCAGCAATTGGGCTTCTGAGAAAGTGCTTATATAAGGTACGTTCAAAAAGAAACGAGCCAGACATAATTACAGAAACCAGTACCTGTATGTCAGAAGTATTGGCCCTGGCTGTTGAGACACTTGTCCCACTGTAACACTGTGGCTCTCATAAAAGTCCAGGGGCTGCGATGTGAGCCAGTTCCACACGCACAGCTGGATGTTGTTGTCCGAGATGAATCGTTTGCCCCTCAGAGCCTTTTTAAGGGGAGCAAAATGGTGTAATCACAGGGAGAGAGGTCTGGACTATATGGAGGGTGGCCGAGAATCTCCCATTTGAATTTCTACAGGAGTGTCACTGTATTGGCCGTATCAGGCTTTGCACTGTCATGGAGCAGAATGACCCCACGGGTGAGATTGCCTGGTCATTTTGATTTGATCACTTGGCAAAGGTTGGTCAAGGATTACTAGTAATGCTGGGCATTCACTGCTGTCCCATGCTGCTGGAAGTGTATCAGAAAGGGATCATCTTGGTCAAAGAAAAACATCAGCATAACCTCTCCTGCACTTGTGCGGATGGGCTTGGCCTTTTTTTGGTGGTGGTGACCCTGGATGCTTCCACTGGAGACTTTGTCCTTTTGATTCTGGTTCGAAGTGATGACACCATGACTCCTCTCCAACCATCACTCATGCCAAAAACTCCTTCCCTAGCTAAGCGCCACAGATGACCAAGACAGTGGGCC
>CM060947.1:171763589-171906089 GCA_030765055.1 Mantis religiosa | reverse complement strand
GCTTTTTAGGCTTCTTAAGCATAAGTGTTTCACTAATAGTTTCTTCCTCCTCATCTTGTGGCTTCTCCTCCTTTTTAATTGTTATTTCCTCAGAAACCTCTTCTGACACTTCAGGTTTCTTTGGTTTCTTAATCTTTTTAACTGTAATAGCTGCAGTTACATCTTCCTTCTCTTGAGGCTTTTCTGGTTTCTTCTGAATAGTGATTTCCTCTGTAACCTCTTCTTCAACTGGTTTCTTTGGCTTTTTAATCTTTTCCAGAGTTATTTGTTCACTTATTTCTTCTTCTTTTGGTACTTTCTCCTTTTTCTTTTTCTTAATAACAATCTCTTCTTGAATATCTTCCACCTCCTTGGGTTTTTCTGGTTTCTTTTGAATAGTGATTTCCTCTGTAACCTCTTCTTCAACTGGTGTCTTTGGCTTTTTAACCTTCTCCAGAGTTACTTGTTCACTTACTTCTTCTTCTTTTGGTAGTTTCTCCTTTTTCTTTTTCTTAATAACCACCTCCTCTTGAATATCCTCCACCTCTTTGGGCTTCTCTGGTTTCTTTTGAATAGTGATTTCCTCTGTTACCTCTTCTTCAACTGGTTTCTTTGGCTTTTTAACCTTCTCCAGAGTTACTTGTTCACTTACTTCTTCTTCTTTTGGTAATTTCTCCTTTTTCTTTTTCTTAATAACAACCTCCTCTTGAATGTCCTCCACATCTTTGGGCTTTTCTGGTTTCTTTTGAATTGTGATTTCTTCAGTTATTTCTTCCACTTCTGGTGCCTTCTCCTTCTTCTTTTTTATTACAATCTCTTCTTGGACTTCCTCTTTCTCCTCAGGTTTTTCTGGTTTCTTTGGAATGGTTACTTCTGTTATTTCTTCTACAACTGTTTTCTTTGTCTTTTTTAATTTTTGTAGTGTGATTTGTTCACTTACTTCTTCTTCTTCTCTTTGTGGTTTTTCCTTCTTCTTTTTAATAACAATTTCTTCTTGGATTTCTTCCACCTCTTTAGGCTTCTCTGGTTCCTTTAGAGTGGCAACCTCTTCTGCCACTTCTTTTACCTCTGGTTTCTTTGGTTTTTCCACTTTCTTTAGGGTTATTTGTTCAGTAATTTCTTCTTCTTCTGGTACTTCCTGCTTCTTAATAACAATTTCTTGTTGTACCTCTTCTACAGTTTCTGGACTTTCTGGCCTTTTAAGTGGCTTAAGAGTTACAGGTTCACTTACCTCTTCTGTAACCTCAGGCTTCTTTACACTTACTTCTTCTGGAAGTTCTTCTTTTACTTTTGGCTTCTTTGGTTTCTTTACTTTTACAGAAACAGTACTATCAGGTATTTCTTCCTTTTCTTTTTCTGGTTGTTTTACATCTTCCTCTGGAGCAATGCTCTCATCTACCTTTTTCTCTTCAACTTGTTCTGGTTTCTCTGGTTTAATTTCATCTGGAACTTTTTCCTGAGGAATTTCTTCTTTCTCCTTTATCTCTTGTGGTTGTAGTGGTTTCTCTTCTTCTTTTAGATCTTCCTTGGGTTTCTTTGGCTTCACCTTTTTCTGTTTTACCTTCTTAGTTTCTGGGGATTCTTCTCTTTGAAGTACAGGAGGAATAATAGCTTCTTCAGGTATTTCTGGATAAGATTTGGGTTTTGGACCTTCTAATTCTTTGTCTTTGGGTTCATCCTTTGGCTTTTCTTTTGTGAAAGGTTTGAGTGTTATTTCCTCTGGTTTCTCTTTTTCTGGTTCTCCCATCTTTTTCTTGAGAGAAATATCCTCCTCCTCTTCAGGCTCAGGTTTCTTAGGAATACCCTTCTTTAAAGGTATCTGTATTATTTCAGGTTCTGGCTTTGCACCCTTAGGTTTGGGAACTTTAGGCTTTTCTTCCTCGGGAACCTTTTGCTCTTCTTCTGGTGGTTCAACCTTTTCAAGTACAGGTTCCTCTGGTACATCTTCATAAGGTTTAGGTTTCTTCAGTGGTTTTAGTTTCATTGGAACCTCTTCCTTTACTTCTATCTCCTTAATTTCCTCTGGCTCTATCTTTTTTGGTTTAAGAGTTACTACTTCTTCAGCCTCCTGAGGTTTTTGTGGTATCTTTTTCAGTGTTACTTGCTCCGGTTCTTCCTCCTTTTTGGGAACTTTTCCTTTGCCTAATAATAATTTACGTTCCTCAGGCTCTTCTGGAGCTGGCTTTTTTGGCAATTTCTCCCAAGATGGTTTTTCTTCCTCCTCTACCTCTGGCTCAGGTTTCTCCTGATCTTCCATTTCAAATGCTGGCTTTTCTAGCTCTGTATCCTCTATTTCTGGGAGTTTAATCTTTTTGATCTTTCTTTTTCTTAATTTTTCAGCCTCCTCAACATTTCTTGAGAGAATACCTTTATCTGATCTTACATTCATAAAAGTAATAATTGGTTTTATTTCCTCAGGGGGATATTGTATTACTTTTATATTACTTTTTAATAGTACTTTTGGAAGTTCAGTTGGTTTTATTTCCCTCTTTTGTACAGAAGATTTCCTGAGTTTCACTTGAGCAAAAAGAGGAATCTCTTCCCTGACATCAATAATGTTCACTTTTGTTGGTTTTATTTCCTTTCTTTCAATTTTCATTAATATAGGTTTCATTTTCTGGGGAAGTGGTTTCTTTTCTTCAGTAACCTCAGGTTCCATCAACTTTGGTTTTTCTTTAGTTTTAGTTTCTTCCGGAACCTGTTCTACTTCTTCTTCTTCTGGCGATTCTGTCTGTAATAATTTCCCTTCTTCCCTTGGCTTTTTGGGCTTTACTTTTCTCTGTTTTAGTTTAACAGTTTCTGGAAGTTCTTCTGCTTTAGGTACAGAAGGAACAATGGCTTCTTCCACACCTTCCTCTGGAGCTATACTCTCATCTACCTTTTTCTCTTCAACTTTTTCTGGTATCTCTGGTTTAATATCATCTGGAACTTTTTCCTGAGGAATCACTTCTTTCTCCTTTACCTCTTGTGGTTGCAGTGGTTTCTCTTCTTCTTTTAGATCTTCTTTAGGTTTCTTTGGCTTTACCTTTTTCTGCTTTACCTTCTTAGTTTCTGGGGATTCTTCTCTTTGAAGTACAGGAGGAATAATAGCTTCTTCAGGAATTTCTGGATAAGATTTAGGTTTTGGACCTTCTAATTCTTTGTCTTTGGGTTCATCCTTTGGATTTTCTTTTGTGAAAGGTTTGAGTGTTATTTCCTCTGGTTTCTCTTTTTCTGGTTCTCCCATCTTTTTCTTGAGAGAAATATCCTCCTCCTCTTCAGGCTCAGGTTTCTTAGGAATACCCTTCTTTAAAGGTATCTGTATTATTTCAGGTTCTGGCTTTGAACCCTTAGGTTTGGGAACTTTAGGCTTTTCTTCCTCGGGAACCTTTTGCTCTTCTTCTAGTGGTTCAACCTTTTCAAGTACAGGTTCCTCTGGTACATCTTCATAAGGTTTAGGTTTCTTCAGTGGTTTTAGTTTCATTGGAACCTCTTCCTTTACTTCTATCTCCTTAATTTCCTCTGGCTCTATCTTTTTTGGTTTAAGAGTTACTACTTCTTCAGCCTCTTGAGGTTTTTGTGGTATCTTTTTCAGTGTTACTTGCTCTGGTTCCTCCTCCTTTTTGGGAACTTTTCCTTTGCCTAATATTAATTTACGTTCCTCAGGCTCTTCTGGAGCTGGCTTCTTTGGCAATTTCTCCCAAGATGGTTTTTCTTCCTCCTCTACCTCTGGCTCAGGTTTCTCCTGATATTCCATTTCAAATGTTGATTCTTCCAGCTCTGTATCATCCTTCTCTGGGAGTTTAACCTTTTTGATCTTCTTTTTCCTTATTTTTTCAGCTTCCTCAACATTTCTTGACAGAATGCCCTTATCAGATCTTACATTCATAACAGTAACAATTGGTTTTATTTCCTCAGGAGGATATTCTATTACTTTTATGTTGCTTTTTAATAGTACTTTTGGAAGTTCAGTTGGTTTTATTTCCCTCTTTTGCACAGTAGCTTTCTTGAGCTTCACTTGTGCAAATAATGGTACTTCTTCTCTAACATCAATGACATTCACCTTTGTTGGCTTTATTTCTTTCCTTTCAATTTTCATTAACTGAGGTTTTAATTTCTGGGGAAGTGGTTTCTTTTCTTCAGTTTCTTCTGGTTTCTCTACAGCTGGCTTTTCCTCAACCTTTGTTTCTTTGGGCATTTTCTCATCCTCAGCAACTGGAATTTCTTTAGTTTCTTCAACTGAAAGTCCATCCTTTTTCTTTTTCTTTTTTGTTTCTTTCTTTAAAGGAGCCTTCACTTCTGTTTCCATAACAGATATCTTTTCTTTTTCATCCACAACATCTGCCTGTTTCATTACTGGAACTTCTTGTCTCAGTTCTTCAACAGATTCTTCAGGGGTTACTTCGGTTATTTTTTTACCTGCTTTAGGAATTACATGTTCCTCTGCTATGACTTCTTCAGGTTTAACTTCCAGCAGCTTTTCAATTAATTCATCTGCTGGTGTTTTACCCTCTTCTGGAACTTTGATTTCCTCTGGCTTCTTTTTCTTTGCAACTTTTTTCAGTGTTTTGACCTCCACTTTCACTTCACTAACTGATTCCCTAGTTTCCTCAGCAGGTTTAGCTTTCTCTAGAGCAGGAACTTCAGTAGTCTCTAAGTCTTTTGCAGTTATCTCTGTGGGCACTTGTGATGTTTCTATTCCTTCATGCAGACTTAATATCTGCTCTGCCTTCTCTGGGACATGTGGCTTGCCAGCTTTAAATTCCTCAGCTTTTGTTTCTGAAGTGACTTGTTCTGTTTCTCTGCCTTCATGTAATATAAATGAATCTTTGGCCTTCTGCTTTTCAGGAACTGCTGCTTGAGGGAGTTCTTCTGCAGTGAGGTCATCTTGAGTTTCCTGCTGGGTGGCAACAACTACTTCTGGGACCTTCTTTTTCTTTGGTTTTCTTGGTACAACCTCTGGTACCTTCTCTTCAATGTGCTCTTCTAACTTCTCTTCTTCTGAAATGATTTCCTCTACAAGTTTCTTTTTCTCAGTAGTCTCCTTTTCCTGAACAAATTCAGGGCTTACCTGCTTCTTGATAGGCTCAGATGTTGAAGTATCACCTGCAAATACGGCAGTTTCAACTTGAGTAGTTGTCACATGTGGTTGTGTTTCTGGTGTTATGACTGTGGCTTGTTGCTGTGGTGTAATGAAGGGCTTAATATCTCCCTCCTTAGTGTCTGTTGATACTTCTGTAACAGTAGTTGCCAGCTGTCGTTTCTGGACGACTTTTGGCTGAGCTGTGACTTGTGGTGTCTCTTCTTGTGCTGCATCTGTAGCAATCTGTTCCACTGTAACCTCTTGTATAACTAAAGAGTCTTGTGTAGTGAGTTTCCTTTCACCAGTTTCTGGGTATGGTTTTATCTGCTGAGTGAAATCATCATCTGTAGCTGTCAAAGGCTGTACTTCCATCACAGATACTGATTCAGCCATGGGTAATGTTGGTATTGAGACCGCACTCTCACCTAATGTTTTTGGTGTCTCAAATGCTGTAGGTGTCTCTGAAACTCTGATTTGACTGACTGTAATAGAATCTTGTGTTGGTATTTGCTGTTTTATAATTTCTGTGTGGGGTTGCTCAGATGGTAGGTAAATACCTTCCTTGTGATGTGAATCAGGTTGTGTAATTTCAATGCCAGTTTTAATTGGTATAGATGGCATTATCTTTTCTTGCAGGGGTTGCTCTACCTCCTGGAACTTAGTATGTGTTTCAAATGTATCAACGTGTTTGACAGAGACAGTTTCAAGCTCAATAAAGGAAGATTTAGCATGCAAGTCTTCAGGTGTCTCTTGGGGTATATAGGTCTCACCTGTTTGTTGTGGATGAACCTCAAACAGACTGATGGACTCTTGAGGTGTTATAAGAGGGCTAGCAATCTCTGAAGCAGGAGCTGACTTCTCAGTTAACTGCTGCAATGGTGTTTCAGCTAATATCTCATGCTGCAAAGCCACCTGTTTTTCATCAGTAGTTATCTTTGCTCTGTCTTGAGTAACCTTTGGTTTTGCTGGAAATTCTACAACATCTGTTAAAGCTTCTGTTTGAGTAACTTCCATACCTTCCAATCCTACAATACTGGGTTTAGCAGCAGAGGTAGTATATTCAATAGGTGACAGATCTTCTATCTTCTCTTGTTCCTCAGGAAGTATGGTTTCTTTATCTCCTTCCCTTTGCAGTTGAACATTTTCTAGAATTGTAACCTTCTTTTTAACCTTCTTAATTTTACTTTTATCTTTTTTAACCTCTTTCTCAGTTAATTCAACATGTATTTCTGATTTTTCAACTTCTTTTGTGTCCTCTAATTTATCCAATTTTAAAGTGACCTCTTGTTTTTCAATAGGTGTAAATTCTATAGAAATTTCTTCTTCCACCTCTGGCTTCAACTTAACAGCAGTGCTGAAAGTTGTTATTTCTTCTGACTTTTCCGGTTTAGCTTCTATGTCAGGTACTTCTGGTGATGCCTCAAGGACTTTTTCATCCTTTGGCTTTTTCTTCTGCTTCTTTTTTGCTTTAGATTTATCTTCAAAGACTGGTAAAGTGAATTCCTCATCATCCTTTGGTCTCTCGTCAGGCTTAAAGGTGATATCTTGAGGCTTTTCTGATTCTTCTTCCTTAGTTTCTTTATCTTTAGTAAACGGTTTTAGCTTGATCTCTTCTGGTTGCTCTTCTTCTGGTTCACCCATTTTCTTTCGGAGTTTCAGCTCTGTTTCTTCTTCAGGGGAAGGTGGTTTAGGTTTTCCCATAACAAGTGGAATCTGTATAGTTTCTGGGTGTTTCTTTTCCTTTTTAGCTTTTGATTTAGGCAACTTAGCTGGTTCGTCGGATTTAGGTTCAGACATTTCTAGCTCTTCAGGTGTGATCTTAGGCTTTTGAGAATCATCAGACATTGGTTCCACATCTTCTATTGGTTTTAGTTCAAAACTAACCTCTTTTTCTTTCTTATGTGGTTTCTCTTCCCCTGGTTTTTCTTCTTTGGGCTTAGGCTTGTCCTGCTCGATTATTTCTTCAATTTTCTCAGGTATTTTCTTTAGCTTTATTTTTTCCTCTTCCTCTTCAGGTTTTTCTGGTTTACCTTTACCCAGTTTCAACTTCTGAGGCTCAGGTTTCTCTTCCTCTGGCTTCTTTGGCAATTTCTCCCAAGTTGGTTTTTCTTCCAACTTCTCTTTCTCTGGCCTTTGTGTTTCCTCAATATCAAGCTCAGAAGTTTCAAGTTCTACATCCTCTTTTTCTGATAATTTTACTTTTTTCACTTTCTTTTTTTGAATCTTTAATGCTTCTTGATAATTCCTTGAGAGGATGCCTTTATCTAATTTAACATCAATTAATGTAATTATTGGTTTAAGTTCTTCTGGAGGATAGGTAATATGTTTAATGCGACTTTTAAGTAGCACTTTGGGAAGTTCTACAGATTTTATTTCTTTCTTTTCCACAATTTTAGCCTTTTTAAGTTTTACCTGGGCAAATAAAGGCAGCTCCTCCACAGCTACAGTTTTAACTTTTGTTGCAGTAATTTCTTTTCTCTCTATCTTCATTAACTGTGGTTTAAGCTTTTTCAGTTTTTCTTTTCTTTCAAGTGCTTCTTTTTCAGTTGGCACTTCTTCTTTTGATGTGTCCTTTTCTTTCTTCTTTAGGACCTTCTTCATCTTCTTCTCCTCAGGTACATCCATAGGGATAACCTCTGGTTCTTCTTCCTCTTTCTTTGGTTTCTTTACTAATTTCTTCTTAGGTTTAAGAGTTACAGTCTCAGGTATGATTTCTTCTGGAACAATTTCTGGTTTTTCCTCCTCTACAACAGTTACTTCTTCTGATGGCTTTTCTTCAGTCTTTGGAACCTCTCCTTCCTCAATAGGTGCTATATCTTCTTTCTCTTTCTTTGGTTTCTTTACTACTTTCTTCTTTGGTTTAAGATGTACCGTTTCTTCTGGAACTATTTCTGGTTTTTCCTCCTCTGCAACAGTTATTTCCTCTGAAGGCTTTTCTGCAGTCTTTGGAACCTCAACTTCCTCAACAGGTTTTATTTCTTCTTCCTCTTTCTTTGGTTTCTTTACTACTTTCTTCTTTGGTTTAAGAGGTGTCGTTTCTTCTGGAACTATTTCTAGTTTTTCTTCCTCTGCAACAGTTATTTCCTCTGAAGGCTCAGCCTTTGGAACCTCACCTTCCTCAATAGGTTTTATCTCTTTTTCCTCTTTCTTTGGTTTCTTTACTACTTTCTTCTTTGGTTTAAGAGGTGTCGTTTCTTCTGGAACTATTTCTGGTTTTTCATCTTTTACAACCCTTAGTTCCTCTAATGGCTTTTCTTCAGCCTTTGGAACCTCACCTTCTTCAGTAGGTGTTATTTCTTCTTCATCTTTCTTTGGTTTCTTTACTACTTTCTTCTTTGGCTTAAGCGGTACCATTTCTTCTGAAACTATTTCTGATTTTTCTTCTTCTACAACAGTTACTTCCTCTGAAGGCTTTTCTTCAGCCTTTGGAACCTCAGCTTCCTTAACAGGTGCTATTTCTCCTTCATCTTTCTTTGGTTTCTTTACTACTTTCTTCTTTGGTTTAAGATGTACCGTTTCTTCTGAAACTATTTCTGGTTTTTCCTCCTCTACAACAGTTATTTCCTCTGAAGGCTTTTCTTCAGCCTTTGGAATCTCACCTTCCTCAATAGGTTTTATTTCTTCTTCCTCTTTCTTTGGTTTCTTTGCTATTTTCTTCTTCGGTTTAAGAGATACTGTTTCTTCTGGAACTATTTCTGTTTTTTCTTCCTCTACAACAGTTACTTCCTCTGATGGCTTTTCTTCAGCCTTTGGAAGCTCACCTTCCTCAATAGGTTTTATTTCTTCTTCCTCTATCTTTGGTTTCTTTACTATTTTCTTCTTTGGTTTAAGAGGCACTGTTTCTTCTGGAACTACTTCTGTTTTTTCTTCCTCTACAACAGTTACTTCCTCTGATGGCTTTTCTTCAGCCTTTGGAAGCTCACCTTCCTCAATAGGTTTTATTTCTTCTTGCTCTTTCTTTGGTTTCTTTACTACTTTTTTCTTTGGCTTAAGTGATATTGTTTCTTCTGGAACTATTTCTGGTTTTTCTTCTTCTACAACAGTTATCTCCCCTGATGGCTTTTCTTCAACCTTTGGAACCTCACTTTCCTCAATAGGCGTTACTTCTTCTCCCTCTTTCTTTGGTTTCTTCATTACTTTCTTTTTTATTTTGGTGACAGAAACAGTATCAGGTGCTTCTAAAGCTGGTATAGTTTCACCATGTACCACCTCAAGTTTTTCGCTAACCACAGTAGATTCAGCTTCTACAATTTCTGTCATTTCTGTTGTTTCTGGCAACAATTCTTCAGTAATATGAGTTTCCATTCCTTCCTTTCCCATTACTTCTCTTCTTGTCACCTTCCTGACTATTTTCTTTTGTATTTTCTTTCCTTCTTTCATATCATATACAGGAACTTCTACTATAGATACCTCTTCAGGTTTATCTTCTATTATTGTTGCCGTTACAGGCTTTTCTTCAGTTACAGTTAATTCTTCTGGCATTTCTTCTACTATAGTTACTTCTTCAGGGGTGCCATCAGTGCCTATTTTTGTCACTTTTTTAATCACTTTCTTCTTGATTCTTCCTACTGTTTTTGAAACAGTTTCCAGTTGTTCTTCAGTTTCATTAGGAATTTCTTCAATAGTCACAGTCTGTGGTTTTTCTACGCTTTTTATTTTAGATATTGGTTCTTCTGTTTCACTTACTGTTGTCACAGTTTCTTCTTTCCCATCAGGTCCTTTCCTGATTACTTTCCTTATTACCTTCTTCTTTATCTTCCCTTCTCTCATAACTTCAGAATGCTCTTTAACGTCAACCTGTTTTGTAATAGTGTCTTCTTCCTTTATTTCTGGTTTGTCACTCTCAACTGTAGTAATTATTACTTCTTGTGAACCATCTTTGCCTTTCTTGATAACCTTCTTAGTTACCTGTTTCTTTGTTTCCGTTTCTGTTACAGAAATCTCAGGAACTTCCTCAAATATTGTTTTATCTAGCTCATCCAATGGCTGCTTAATTTCATCCTCTATAATAGATGTTTCTACTTCCTCTTTTCCATCCTTTCTTCGTTTTACAATTTTTTTAATAATTTTTTTTGTCTTTATCTGCTCTGGCTTACCTTCAAATTTTTCAATCACTTGAATTTCTTCAGGTAATTCTTCAATCACAACAGTCTCAGCTTCTTCTAGATCTTCAGGGGCCCTTTCAATTTGAAGAGTTGCTAAACTGGTTTTCTGTTCTCTTACTTCTTTTTGCTTCACAGTTTTCTTTGATACCTTCATCTCTGGTTGTTCATCAGGGTGAAGTTTAGGAGCTTCTGTAATTTCCTCTTTCTCATCAGGTGCTTCCTCAATTATGGGGAATGTTTCTTCAGTAGTCAGTTCTGTAGTTTCTTGAGCAGTTAATCCCTTCATAGTCTTCTTTCCAAATGTTGTAACAGTCTTCTGCTCAGTGGACTGCATTGACTGGGAGACTGCCTCTGTGGTTGAAACGCTGTGCAGATGTGCTTCTTCAACAACTTCTGTTGCAGTTGCAGTTCTCTCAGTGATTCTCGATACATACTCACCCTCCTGGACCTTGGAAGATGTTTCAGAAACAAGTACTGCTGGTACCTCCTCGAAAGACAGTGTTGCTGTAGTGTGAGTGGTCTGTGGAGCCGTAGCGAGGATCTCTGAAATGTCAACCGGTTTGTGAGGCAAGAGCACAGTAGTAGTGGTGTGTCTGCTGCTTGGCTCTGGTTTGACCTCTGACGAGGTGGTGTAGTCGTGTACTTGCTTGGGTGCTGTTGTGGGTATGTTTGTAGTGTCTTCAAGTATAGTATCTGATGTTTTCTGCACATATTTATCACTGCTGATTGGTGTTATATCACCCTTTAGTGTTGGTGTATCTTTAGATGTAACTATTTCACTAGAATCTATGGCCTCAGCCACTGACAACAGTCTTTCATGTTCTTTAGGCAGTGGCAAAAGGTCACCTTTGTATTCAAATACACTTACCTCCCTTAGCTCAACAGCAACACCTTGATCATCTTGTATTACTTCTTGTGCAACTACACTTTTGTCTGTGTAAGACAATGGTGTAATTTGTGTTGTGAAGTCTTGTCCCACCTGTGTAGTGCTGATAAGCTCATGTGTTTGTGATTCTTCAATGTCGTGCAATATAGGTTGAAGACTGTGTGTTTCAGAATGTAACTGTTCTTGTCTCAGCTGAGCCACCTGAAATTTTGAATCAAGGGCCATTTCTTCCAATGGAAGGATAAACAAAGATGGAATCAGTTCTTCTGTAATAAGAGCAGTATTTTCTGCTAGTTTGTGTGTGTCTGGCCTTACCTTTACTTTTCTGCTCTTAGCTGGGGTCTCTTCTGGAAGTTTATTTGTATCTTTTCTCACCTTTTTCTTTGACACCTTAGATGTTTTATGAGGTTTTGTTTTCTCTCTAATGTCAACCTGGTCTGTGAGAGTTTCCACTTCCTTTATTTCTGGTTTATCAGTTTCATAAGGTATTTCTTCAATTTTGACAGTTAATGGTTTTTCCAAACCTTCTGTCTCTGGAAGTGTTTCTTCTTCTTCACTTACTGTTGTTTCCTCTTTACCATCAGGACCTATTCTGGTTACTTTCTTTATTACCTTCTTTTTCATTTTTCCTTTTGTCACAATTTCTGTTTGGTCTTTAATGTCTACCGTGTCCTTGAGCGTTTCTACTTCCTTTATTTCTGGTTTATCAGTTTCATAAGGAATTTCTTCAATTTTAACGGTTAATGGTTTTTCCAAACCCTCTGTCTCTGGAAGTGTTTCTTCTTCTTCACTTACTGTTGTTGTTGTTTCCTCTTTACCATCAGGACCTATTCTGGTTACTTTCTTTATTACCTTCTTTTTCCTTTTTCCTTTTCTCAAAACTTCTGTTTGCTCTTTAATGTCTACCTGGTCCTTGAAGGTTTCTATTTCCTTTATTTCTGGTTTATCAGTTTCATAAGGAATTTCTTCAATTTTAACGGTTAATGGTTTTTCCAAAGCTTCTGTCTCTGGAAGTGTTTCTTCTTCTTCACTTACTGTTGTTGTTGTTTCCTCTTTACCATCAGGACCTATTCTGGTTACTTTCTTTATTACTTTCTTTCTCATTTTTCCTTTTGTCACAACTTCTGTTTGCTCTTTAATGTCTACCTGGTCCTTGAGCGTTTCTACTTCCTTTATTTCTGGCTTATCAGTTTCATAAGGAATTTCTTCAATTTTAACGGTTAATGGTTTTTCCATACCTTCTGTCTCTGGAAGTGTTTCTTCTGCTTCACTTACTGTTGTTGTTGTTTCCTCTTTACCATCAGGACCTATTCTGGTTACTTTCTTTATTACTTTCTTTCTCATTTTTCCTTTTGTCACAACTTCTGTTTGCTCTTTAATGTCTACCTGGTCCTTGAGCGTTTCTACTTCCTTTATTTCTGGCTTATCAGTTTCATAAGGAATTTCTTCAATTTTAACCGTTAATGGTTTTTCCATACCTTCTGTCTCTGGAAGTGTTTCTTCTGCTTCACTTACTGTTGTTGTTGTTTCCTCTTTACCATCAGGACCTATTCTGGTTACTTTCTTTATTACCTTCTTTTTCATTTTTCCTTTTCTCAAAACTTCTGTTTGCTCTTTAATGTCTACCTGGTCCTTGAAGGTTTCTACTTCCTTTATTTCTGGTTTATCAGTTTCATAAGGAATTTCTTCAATTTTAACCGTTAATGGTTTTTCCAAACCTTCTGTCTCTGGAAGTGTTTCTTCTTCTTCACGTACTGTTGTTGTTGTTTCCTCTTTACCATCAGGACCTATTCTGGTTACTTTCTTTATTACCTTCTTTTTCATTTTTCCTTTTCTCAAAACTTCTGTTTGCTCTTTAATGTCTACCTGGTCCTTGAAGGTTTCTACTTCCTTTATTTCTGGTTTATCAGTTTCATAAGGAATTTCTTCAATTTTAACCGTTAATGGTTTTTCCAAACCTTCTGTCTCTGGAAGTGTTTCTTCTGCTTCACTTACTGTTGTTGTTGTTTCCTCTTTACCATCAGGACCTATTCTGGTTACTTTCTTTATTACTTTCTTTCTCATTTTTCCTTTTGTCACAACTTCTGTTTGCTCTTTAATGTCTACCTGGTCCTTGAGCGTTTCTACTTCCTTTATTTCTGGCTTATCAGTTTCATAAGGAATTTCTTCAATTTTAACGGTTAATGGTTTCTCCAAAGCTTCTGTTTCTGGAAGTGCTTCTTCTGCTTCACTTACTGTTGTTGTTGTTTCCTCTTTACCATCAGGACCTATTTTGGTAACTTTCTTTATTACTTTCTTTCTCATTTTTCCTTTTGTCACAACTTCTGTTTGCTCTTTATTGTCTACCTGGTCCTTGAAAGTTTCTACTTCCCTTATTTCTGGTTTATCAATTTCGTAAGGAATTTCTTCAATTTTGACAGTAAACGGTTTATCCAAACCCTCTGTCTCTGGAAGTGTTTCTTCTTCTTCACTTACTGTTGTTGTTGTTTCCTCTTTACCATCAGGACCTATTCTGGTTACTTTCTTTATTACTTTCTTTCTCATCTTTCCTTTTGTCACAACTTCTGTTTGCTCTTTAATGTCTACCAGGTCCTTGAAGGTTTCTATTTCCTTTATTTCTGGCTTATCAGTTTCATAAGGAATTTCTTCAATTTTAACGGTTAATGGTTTTTCCAAAGCTTCTGTCTCTGGAAGTGTTTCTTCTTCTTCACTTACAGTTGTTGTTGTTGTTTCCTCTTTACCATCAGGACCTATTCTGGTTACTTTCTTTATTACCTTCTTTTTCATTTTTCCTTTTCTCAAAACTTCTCTTTGCTCTTTAATGTCTACCTGGTCCTTGAAGGTTTCTATTTCCTTTATTTCTGGTTTATCAGTTTCATAAGGAATTTCTTCAATTTTAACCGTTAATGGTTTTTCCAAACCTTCTGTCTCTGGAAGTGTTTCTTCTGCTTCACTTACTGTTGTTGTTGTTTCCTCTTTACCATCAGGACCTATTTTGGTAACTTTCTTTATTACTTTCTTTCTCATTTTTCCTTTTGTCACAACTTCTGTTTGCTCTTTATTGTCTACCTGGTCCTTGAAAGTTTCTACTTCCCTTATTTCTGGTTTATCAATTTCGTAAGGAATTTCTTCAATTTTAACAGTAAACGGTTTATCCAAACCCTCTGTCTCTGGAAGTGTTTCTTCTTCTTCACTTACTGTTGTTGTTGTTTCCTCTTTACCATCAGGACCTATTCTGGTTACTTTCTTTATTACCTTCTTTTTCATTTTTCCTTTTCTCAAAACTTCTGTTTGCTCTTTAATGTCTACCTGGTCCTTGAAGGTTTCTACTTCCTTTATTTCTGGTTTATCAGTTTCATAAGGAATTTCTTCAATTTTAACCGTTAATGGTTTTTCCAAACCTTCTGTCTCTGGAAGTGTTTCTTCTTCTTCACTTACTGTTGTTGTTGTTTCCTCTTTACCATCAGGACCTATTCTGGTTACTTTCTTTATTACCTTCTTTTTCATTTTTCCTTTTCTCAAAACTTCTGTTTGCTCTTTAATGTCTACCTGGTCCTTGAAGGTTTCTATTTCCTTTATTTCTGGTTTATCAGTTTCATAAGGAATTTCTTCAATTTTAACGGTTAATGGTTTCTCCAAAGCTTCTGTTTCTGGAAGTGCTTCTTCTTCTTCACTTACTGTTGTTGTTGTTTCCTCTTTACCATCAGGACCTATTCTGGTTACTTTCTTTATTACCTTCTTTTTCATTTTTCCTTTTCTCAAAACTTCTGTTTGCTCTTTAATGTCTACCTGGTCCTTGAAGGTTTCTACTTCCTTTATTTCTGGTTTATCAGTTTCATAAGGAATTTCTTCAATTTTAACCGTTAATGGTTTTTCCAAACCTTCTGTCTCTGGAAGTGTTTCTTCTGCTTCACTTACTGTTGTTGTTGTTTCCTCTTTACCATCAGGACCTATTTTGGTAACTTTCTTTATTACTTTCTTTCTCATTTTTCCTTTTGTCAAAACTTCTGTTTGCTCTTTATTGTCTACCTGGTCCTTGAAAGTTTCTACTTCCCTTATTTCTGGTTTATCAATTTCGTAAGGAATTTCTTCAATTTTAACAGTAAACGGTTTATCCAAACCCTCTGTCTCTGGAAGTGTTTCTTCTTCTTCACTTACTGTTGTTGTTGTTTCCTCTTTACCATCAGGACCTATTCTGGTTACTTTCTTTATTACTTTCTTTCTCATTTTTCCTTTTGTCACAACTTCTGTTTGCTCTTTAATGTCTACCTGGTCCTTGAGGGTTTCTACTTCCCTTATTTCTGGTTTATCAATTTCGTAAGGAATTTCTTCAATTTTAACAGTTAACGGTTTTTGCAAACCTTCTGTCTCTGGAAGTGTTTCTTCTTCTTCACTTACTGTTGTTGTTGTTTCCTCTTTACCATCAGGACCTATTCTGGTTACTTTCTTTATTACCTTCATTTTCCTTTTTCCTTTTGTCTTAACTTCTGTTTGTTCTTTAATGTCTACCTGGTCCTTGAAGGTTTCTATTTCCTTTATTTCTGGTTTATCAGTTTCATAAGGAATTTCTTCAATTTTAACCGTTAATGTTTTTTCCATTTTTTCCATATCTGGAATTGTTTTTTGCTTGTACTGTTCAAAGCCTTCTTCTGCTGTATGAACTTCTGTCACTGGTGCATATGAAGAAACTATGCTAGGTGTAGCCATGCTTAATGATGGTAAAGTCAAATCTTTAAGTGCCATGACATGCTGCTCTGTAGATGCTTCTTCTATGTTGACACTACCTAGAGGGGTAACATCTAAAGCTGCCTGAGACTGAGTGTGTTCAGGAAAGGATGTTTTAAATGAGGTTGTTTCTTCCACTAACACATTTTCTTCTGTTACTGCAGTTATTTGTCCCTTACACATCTGGGTGATTGCGATTTCTTCCTTCCCTTGATTTGAAACTGTAAACTCTGAAATTGCATAAGATGTCTGATGCTCTTTGATTACAGCAGCTTCTTTGTAAGGAATATCTACTGACGCTTTAATTTCTGGGATCTTCTTTTGCTCAGGAATATTACTAAAGGTCTGTTCAGTACGCCTCTCTTCTGTTACAGCAGTTTTTCTTGGAATAAATGCAATTCGTTGTTGAATGTCTTTGCTCTCAACAGGCATAATGGTACTAAAATCATCTTTTCTTTCCTCAATGTTCATTTCGGTAAGTGCAAGTTCTGTCACTGCTGCATGTACAGCTTCAATATTTGCAGATGCCACTGTTTTCTTATATTTCTCATGCAATTGGAAATCTTCTGTATATTCTTGGATATTTTGCTCTTCTGAACTTGCTACTGTTCTAACTTCTACTGATGTAGAAGCCTTCCTATACTGTGTTGATTCAGAGTGTGCTTCTGAAACTGTGTAATTTGTATCTGGTTGTTCTTGGGAAATGGAACTTAAGGTTGTTATTTCAGGTGAAGCTGTTACAGTACCTGGTTTTTCTGTAACTAATAAACTTCCCAAATATTGCTCTACTTGTGTTTGTTCAGTCACAGCTGCACTTATTGTCACAAGCTCTACTTGGGCTTTTAAGTCTCTTTGGTCATGTGTTATTGAAGTATTTTGAGCCTGCTCACTAGAAATTATTTCTTGTGTTATGGCAGACTCTCGAGTTGTCAAACCAATGTTGGCTACAGCATCATCCAAAGGTTTTGGGATATTCAGTTCACTGGCAAAAAGTTCTGTTTGAGATTCTTGTTTGATAGCCACTTTCTTTGGTATCACCACTGATTTAGCTTGTGTTGGCTGCTCAAGTTTGGAGATAGAAAGATTTGACACATTTTGCTCTGTGTGTGTTTGAATTGTCAGTGCTATGTTCTTGGCCAAAACTTCTTCCTTAGCATGAACTTCCTTATCAAGCTTCTCAACTATTAATGCTGTCACATTCTCCTCTGTTGCAGGCTGACTTACTACTGCTAAGTCACGAGTCTCAAGTAATTCTGAAGCACTGCATTCAGAGACTAAAGATACTTCTGGCAAATTATCTGAAGTGTGTTGAACAATAGCTTGTTCTGTGAGAGGAACCCTTCTTGTAACAACATTTGCTTCTGCTTGTTTCTTGAGGTCCTGCTGCTTAAGAGTAAACTCTGCTGCATCCTCTCTAACAATTTCTTCTTGTGTTATAACTGCTTCTCTCGTTTCATGCTGCAGAACAGCATCTTTGATTTCTTTTTTATGATCATGAATTAAGAAATCTGTGGTATCTTGTTCAGCAAAAACCTCCTGAGTTAAAACAGCATCAGTAACTTGGATGCTTGTGTCTGCTTTGCTGCTTTTTATTAACTCTCTGGATTGTATATCTTCTGTGTTTATTTCAGCTTCTATTTCTTCCTTGATTGCTAGTTCTCTTACTACATACTGTGGAGCAGCCTGTGCAGGCAATAAAGTTGCTGCACAAATAAAATCGTCTGTTATCTCCTGTGACAGTGACTCTTGTGAAACAGGTACATTTCTGCAAACAATATCTGTGGTAGCACATACTTCTTCTGGTTTTTTCTTGACAAGTAATTCCGGAACAGTTTGTTCTGTCAGAGGTTGTTCTGATATAATTATGTTTTTGTTTAAAATCCTTGTTTCAGATGCTGAATAGTGTTTTGGTTCAATAGACTCAATTGCTTTTGTAGAGTGTTCAACATTTGCAATTTGTGTAACAGCTGCTTCCCTTGTTACAACTTCAGAATGTGCATCAACTTCTTCCGGTATACTATGAGACACAAGTTCAGTAGCACTTTCATGTGAGTCATGGTGTAGTGTAATAAGTGCTTCTTTAGTAACAATTTCTGACGCAGCTTTTCTTTCTTTTAACATTTCAGGTATGTTAATATAAGCAGAAGTATCATCTGAAATTGAAATTTGTGAAACAGCTACATTTCGAGTTTCTACCAGTGGTTTTGCCTGCTGATGATCTGATTTCAGAGGGGAAGTGAAATAGTCTGATGCATCTTGATGATGCATAGGTTGCTCCATGAAAATACTCTCATTAGTCAAAATTTGCATCCCAGCTTGAACTTCTTTTCCTAATTCTTTAACGACTATATTGGATAAATCTTCTTCAACAAAGGATTGTTGTGATAAAGCAATTTCTCTTCCTACAACACTGATGTCAGCCTGTAATTCTTTCCTTTTCGTTTCAGTTGCTAGATCTAAAATTCCTTCCTGTGCTTCAATTTGTAAGGATGATGCAATTTCTCGTCCTACAACATTGACATCAGCCTGTAATTCCTTCACTTTGGTTTCAGTTGCTAAATCTAAAATACCTTCCTGTGCTTCGATTTGTAAGGATGATGCAATTTCTCTTCCTACAACATTGACATCAGCCTGTAGTTGCTTAACTTCAGTTTCAGTTGCTAGATCTAAAGTGCCTTCCTGTGCTTCGATCTGTAAGGATGATGCAATTTCTCGTCCTACAACATTGACATCAGCCTGTAATTCCTTCACTTTGGTTTCAGTTGCTAAATCTAAAATACCTTCCTGTGCTTCGATTTGTAAGGATGATGCAATTTCTCTTCCTACAACATTGACATCAGCTTGTAGTTGCTTAACTTCGGTTTCAGTTGCTAGATCTAAAGTGCCTTCCTGTGCTTCGATTTGTAAGGATGATGCAATTTCTCTCCCTACAACATTGACGTCAGCCTGTAATTCCTTCACTTTGGTTTCAGTAGCTAGATCGAAAATACCTTCCTGTGCTTCAGTTTGGAAGGAGGATGCAATTTCTCTTCCTACAACATTGACATCAGCCTGTAATTCCTTCACTTTGGTTTCAGTGGCCAGATCTAAAATATCTTCCTGTGCTTCGGTTTGGAAAGATGATGCAATTTCTCTTCCCACAACATTAACGTCAGCTTGTAATTGCTTCATTTTGGTTTTGGTTGCTAGATCTAAAACTCCTTCCTGTGTTTCAGTTTGGAAGGAAGATGCAACTGCTCTAGTTTCATAATTAGGTGTTAATTTTGACTTCTGAACTTCTTTAATTTCTAGATGTGAGCTCTCTGCCTGTGACTGTACTTCGTGAATTAGAGTAGCCTCACTTGTTAAGATATTTTCCAAAGCATGAACATCTCCTGGTATTTTAAATGTTTTAAGATCTGTTGCATCTTGATGGATCTGTGAAAATTCTTGAATTGCTATCTTTCTAGTTTCTAGGTTTTGTTCAGCAAAAACTGGTTTAACAATTTCTGAAACTGGAGCAGAAGTAATGCTTTGCTCAGCTTCAGTATGACATACTATCATTGCATCTTTGGGTATAATGTTTTTCACAGCATGTAACTTGGATAGTCCTTTCGGTAATGATAATTCTGAAACGTTTTGGCCAACAAGCATCTCCTCTGTCATAGTGGCTTCACTCATTACTAAATCACATGTAGCATTTACCTTGTTCATTTTATTATCTCTTAAGTCTGAAACAGTGCCTTCAGGGTAGATTTCCTTAATTAAAGGAGCTTCCTTTGTCACATACTTTTCTTCTGCTTGGGATATCACTGAGTGTTCAAATGTAGTTATGTCTGGTAAATTATGTACAACAAGTGGTTCTTCTGTAATTGTAGCTTCTGATGCTACAATTTTGGGTGCAGCTGTGACTGAAGTATGTTTAAACATTTCAGGAAGCTCTTTCATTGAATCTTCAATTAGTGGTTGCTCTACAATTAGGGTGCCTTTAGTTACAATATCTGAGGTAGCATAAGAATGTGGTTTTAGTTTTTCTGATACTAGTGTGTCTGTGTCATATTGGGCAATTACTTCTTCAGTCACTGCTACCTCTTTAGTGTCATGTTTTAATTTAGCAGTTTCAAGAGCTGAAATTTTATTATCTATTTCTCCCAAAAGTTGATCAGATACAACTTCTTGAGAAATAGCAACTTGTCTAATTTCTGCTCCTGGTTTAGCAAATGAATCTTTTATAACAGCTTTGGTAAGAAAATCTCCAAAATTTTCTTCAGGTATAGGTTGTTCTACAATAGCTGTCTGATAAACCATAATGTCTGATTCAGCATATGTATGCTTAGTAACAGATGGTTTAATATTTTTAAGATCATGTTCTGCTTCAGGTTTATGTGTCAATGCTACCATTCTTGACTCACATTCTGGTTGTGCATGAACTGGGTTTATATCTGAAGTCACTTGTAGTTTGTCTACATCTTGGTTGCTACTTACTAATTCAGTGAGAGCTACTTTTTGTAAATTAAATGCAGGATTTGCAGTCTGCTCCTTTTTGAGAGGTGGTAAATATAATGGTTTGGCCTGATTACCTGGAATTGGTTCATTCACCAGAGCTGCATCTAGAGTGGTAACATTTAGCATTGCCTGAGACTCTTTAGCATCATAATGTGTGGATAAAACATTTACGTTTTGTTGAGGAACTGTCTCTATGATTGTGACACATTTTTCTTCTACTAATGATACTTGTGGAGATTTTTCATGACCTTCAAAAGACACTGTTTGAATTTCTTGTTCCCTTTCTGATACTTGTGGCACTATAACCATCAATTCTTTTTTGGAATCAAAACTGACATTTGCTTTCCCTTCACTTACTACTTTTGTACTAAAATCATTTAACAGTTCCTCAGGTCTTGTTTCCTGAACAAGGGTTGACTCAGCTTGTATGTAATCTATATCTGCATAATCCCTCTTTAATGGTTTGTGAGTCAATATTGTTTCTTTGTCACTGGACTGTGTTTCAAGAACTGTTATGCATGGTTTGTGTGTTTCAAA
The DNA here is from genome assembly GCA_030765055.1 of Mantis religiosa. Lineage (NCBI taxonomy): Eukaryota > Metazoa > Arthropoda > Insecta > Mantodea > Mantidae > Mantis > Mantis religiosa. The sequence goes on along the minus strand of CM060947.1, from coordinate 171,885,310 downwards.
AGTGACAGTGGTTTCTTTGAAATCTGGGTGTGAAGTCTTATGAAACTTACCTTCCTTTTCATTTGTTGCTGCTTCCTCAACTATAGCAGTCCCTAAGTTAGTGTAATGATCTAATTTAGCTTTCTGATATTCCCTCTCTTCTGCTTCCTTAGTCATAACTGTATCAATACTTAAAACCGTTTCCCCCTGTACTGCCTCATGTGAGTCTATATTTACTGTTACATGCTTTCCAGAAATTTGTTTGGTTAATGTGTACTCACCCTCTTTGTCTTCAAGCTGGACTTCAGTCACCATAATATTTGTACGTTGTTCTTCAAAGGAGACATTTACATTTTTTAGTGGTGGTTTTATCATTTGGGGCAGAGCAGATTCCATTTCTCCAGTTCCTAACTCTGTCACAACAAGGCTGTGCTGCGTCTGTGGCACAGCTTGTTTTGCCGTAGTAGATTCTGGAGTCTGGATATCTAGCTGCCCTACTGTGCTTTCAGGAAGGACTTCCATTTTTAAGGCTACTTCTCTGTCTATAACATCAGGTTGTGCTACACCTTGCATAGCTACACCTGTAATTACTTTAGTCCCTTCTTTGTCTTGAACCATTACTTCCGTGACAGTTACACTTCGTTCTTCCTGGAACCTAAGAGTAGCACTAGTGGTCTTTGGTGTTTCACTAATAACCAATTCTCCTTCACTCTCTTTGGGAGAGGTTTCTGTTAGCATAATGCTTTCATGTGGCAACTGTTCAGCTGTTGCTTTTCCCATTACAGGTGAAACTGAAGCTGGAAGTTCTCCCATTCCTACACCAGTAACCACTTCTGTCAGCAAAACAACTTCTTTTTCTGAAATTTCAGGATGAGCCGTACCTCCTTTAGGAGCTTCTGGTGCCATGTATGATTGTTCTTTGTCTTGTGGCACAATCTGAGTGACCGTTATACCTCTTTTGCCATCTTCAAAGGAAAGTTCAGCACTCTTTGTTTCTGGCTTTAACAAACCTTCAAATTGTCCTTCTGTCTCATTAGTAGAAGTATGAGTTAATATAACACTCTCTAATAGGATATGTTCTGATTTTGCAGTTGCTGCAGACGGAATAATCCTAGAAAGTTCTGAGGTATCGTACTGTACAATAATCTCTGACTTCTCTGCAACTTCTTGTGGTGACACTTCTGGTTTTGCCACTCTTTCTTTAGGTTTTTCTGGCATGACATATTTTTCTTCTTTATCTTCTGCAACAGTTTCAGATATAGTCACTACTCTCCCTTCTTCAAAATTAATTTCTGCTTTCTTACTTTCTGCTTTAAGTGGTTTATCAAATATTCCTTCTTTCTCTTGCACAATGCCCTCTGATACAACAAGTCCTTCCAGTGATTCTTGACCAAGCTGAGCTTTTCCAGATGTAGGATACTCTTGCTTCATTGCTGTAACATGCATTTCACTTAACACCTCACTAAGCTGAACTGATTCTTGGCTTATTATTTCAGGTACTGCTGTCCTTTGTTTTGGTGCATCCTCTGCTGGAAGAATTCCTTCTTTATGCTCAACTGTAACCTGCATGATATTAACACTTTTACCTTCTTCAAAACTTAAAGCTGCAGTTTTCTTGTCAAAGCTTGGAAAATCTTTGAATTCTTTTTCAGTCTCATGTATAGTGGCCTGTGTTTGAATAACACTTTCATATGGTACCTGTTCCAAATTTGCTTTAAGCTGTTGTGTAGATTCAATAATAACCTCTCCAGCACACATCTCAGGGAGTATTTCCGATTTCTGGGCCACTTCCTGTGCTGATACATTTGGTATAGCTAACTTTCCCTGTGGAATTTCCTTTGGTACATAGCTTCCCTCTTTATCCTGAGCTATCACTTCAGAAATAGTTGAATAGCCTGTTTCCTCTTCAAAAGTAAGCTCTATTCTCTTAGTACTTGGCTTAAATGTACCCACAAACTCCTCTTCACGTTCTCTAACAGTTTGTTCTGTAAGGATTATACTCTGATGTGGGATAGACTCAGCTGTTGCTTGAAATGTAGCAGTTGTATCTTTCTCTAAACTCTGTAGTCCTAATTCAGTTAGGACCTCCATTTTCTCAGCCACTTCCTTACCCTCTACATCTGGATGCGCAACATGACCTTTTGGCTTTTCTGGTGCCACATATGCAGTTTCCTTATCTTCTGAAGTAATTTCAGTAATCGTTAAACTCCTATCTTCTTCAAAATTTAGATTAGCCACTGTTGCTTTAGTACGGTCAGATTTTAGTTCGACTTCTTGGTCATGGACAATAGCTTCACACAAAACAATGCTTTCAAAAGGAAGCTGTTGCAAGTTAGCCTTTGAATGCTGGCCTTTAATGGTTTCGATCTCTCCCACAGAAATATTAGTCTGAACTTCTGATTTTTCTGCTATTTCTCTGCCTGATATAATATTAGGGAGGGCCTTTTTCTCAGTTGGTAGATCAATTTTACTTATCATTCCTTCCTTATCTTCAGCTGTAATTTCTGTTACTATTTGAACTTTTTTGCCTTCCTCTATAGTCACATCAGCTTTTTTGGTAAATGGTTTAAATTTTCCAACAAAATCTGCTTCTTGTTCCTGTATAAGGTTTTCACTCACAACAACACTCTGATACATTTCTTGTCCTTGATGTGCAGTCTCAGGTTGTGGAGATATTTTCTCTAGCTCTTTAACAGCAACTGCTGTAATAACTTGTATCTTTTCTGCTACTTCTTGACTCTCTGTTATATCTGAAACTGCTTTCCTTTCTTTTGGAAGCTCAGGTGATGTATATTTAATCTCTTTGTCACCAAGGGTAATCTGGGAGACAGAAGCAATTGTATGTTGTGCTTCAAATTCTAGATCTGCTGTCTTTATCTTTGGTTTAAATGATACTGCCATTTCCTTTTCTTGTTCACATACTGGTACTTCTGTCAATTCCAAGCTTTCAAATGGAAGCTGTTCTAATTTTGCACTAATTTGTTTGGGTATTTCTTCCTTAAATTCAGCTGAAGTAATACCCAGAATTATCTCTGATTTCTCAGCTATGTCCTGGCCTGTAATTTGGGTTACTGCAACTCTTTCTTTGGGCCTCTCTGTTACAAAGCATTCTCCTTCCTTGTCAGCTGTTATTGTTGATGTTATTGCTATACTTTGATCTTCTGTGAATGAGACACCTGCTGACTTAACTTCTGGTTTTGGCTTTTCAGCTAGATTTTCTTCACTTTCTTGAACTGTAGCTTCTGAAAGAACCACACTCTCATATGGTAACTGATCAACTTGAGCTTTTACTGTGGTAAATTTTTCTTCAGAAAGCTCACCAATATGAAGTTCTGAAATTACACCTGTTACCTCTGCAGCATACTGTCCAACAATATCTGGATGTGCAGTTCTTTTCTTTACTGGAGCTGGGGCAACATATTCACCTTCTGTATCATCTAGTGTCACATGAGTTACAGAAATGCCATGTTCTTCCTCAAAACACATTTCTGCACTATAACTATCAAATTTCATCTTTTCCTTAAACTGACCTTCTTTTTCTCTTACTGCAGCCTCAGACAGCACTATGCTTTCAAATGGCAGTTGTTCTGGTTTAGCTTTCACCGTAGAAGGTTTTGTCAAAACAATTTCACCTGTCCTTGATTCTGTAACTATTTCAATTTTCTGGGCTACTTCCTGGCCAGATATATCTGCAGTAGCAAATTTAGTTTTTGGTTTTTCAGCAGCTGCATACTGGCCTTCCTTATCTTCTGGTACCACTTGAGTAATAGACAGTTCTTTACCTACTTCAAAGCTAACACCTGCAGTTTTTACATCAGGCATTATGTCTTCCTTAAGTGTTCCCTCACATTCTCCTGCTGCTGTTTCTGATAGAAGGATAGAATAATAAGGCAGGTCCTCTGCTTTAGCCTGGGCTCTAGTTGGAGACTCACGGGACAATGTTCCTGCACTGCTCTGAATCACTACTTCTAATTTCTCAGCTACCTCTTGACCTGTCACTTCTGGTCTAGCATTGAAAAGAGAAGGTTGTGTATCTGATTTGTAGATATCCTCTTTGTCTTGGATTGTAACCTCAGAAATACTAATGCCTCTCTGAGCTTCTTCAAACAATGCTTCTGCAACTTGTTCATCTGGCTTTGTTAGTTTACTCAATGGGGATTCACTTTCTCCTATAGTCATCACATTTGTTTCCAAACTTTGGAAAGGAATTGAATACTCTTTTGCCTGAGATTTTTCTGGTGTTTCTGTAACTGCTGGGGTAACTGTAGATTCTGCTATAATTTCCATTTTCTGAGGCAGTTCATGTGGTATGATTTCTGGTTGAGCCTTCCTCTTTTTAGGCATTTCTTGTGATACATATGCATCTTCTTTGTCTTCTAATGTTACCTCAGTTACTGTGATGCCTTTCTCTTCAACAAAGCCATACTCAGCATTAGTTGATAATGGCTTCCTATCCCCAGTGAAGAGACCTTCACTTTCTCTTACTGCAACTAAAGTTTGAACAATACTTTCAAAGGGCATTTGCTCACTTTGAGCTATAGCAGTTAGAGGTTTCTGTTTATCAAGCTTTCCAATACCAAATTCAGTTATTATCTCAGATTTCTCTGCTATTCCTTGTCCAATAATATCCAGATGAGCTGTCCTCTTCTTTACTTCAGCAGGAGTAAAATATTCAGCTTCCTTGTCCCCAAGCATTACTTGTGTAACATTAACACTGCGACCTTCTTCAAAAGCTAGTTGTGCATTATATGTATCAAATTTTAATTTTTCCTGAAACACACTTTCTTTTTCTCTCACTGAAGCTTCAGATAATACTATGCTCTCAAATGGTAGTTGCTCAGGACTTGCTTTGGCTTTAGAAGGTGAAATATGTGTTACCTCACCAGTTCTGGCCTCTGGAACTACTTCTGTTTTTTGAGCCACTTCCTGGCCATATATATCTGGTTTAGCAAATTTAACCTCTGGTTTTTCAGGTGATACACATCTACCTTCCTTATCTTCTGCAATTACCTCAGTTATAGAAACACCTGTTCCTTCTTCAAAGTTGATATCTGCACATTTCATATCAGGCTTTACTTCTTCTCTGAATATTCCCTCATGTTCTCCAGGTGCCATTTCTGAAAGAATTACTTCATGATATGGTATGTTTTCTCTCTTTGCCTGTGCAGGGAGTGGAGCCTCTGGAGAAAATCTTCCTGTGGAATTCTCAATTAAAACTTCAGTTTTCTCTGCAATTTCATGGCTAATGATCTCTGTGATTGCCTTTTTCCCTTTTGGTTTATCAGCAACAGTTAAATCCTTTTCCTTATCCTCTGAGGTTATCAGTGTTACAGTAATACCTTCTCCTTCTTGGAAAGATGATTGGGCCTTTTTCTTTTTGGGAAATAGTTTCTCAATATATTCACCTTCACTTTCTTGTATTAGTGCTTCACTCTGCATGAAACTCTGATAAGGAATCTGGTCTGATTTTGCTTCTACAAAGTTGGGCTTTGTAGGAATAATTTCATTCAAACTAAAACCAGTGATCACTTCTGATTTTAAAGCAACTTCTTGAAAATCAATATCACATAATGCTTTCTTAAAATCTGGAGTTTCCTTTGTTGGTATGTGACCTTCTTTATCCTCAATTACTACTTCAGTGACACTCAAAGTTTGGCCTTCTTCAAACGTTACCTCTGCCTGCTTCTCATCAGGCTTCACATCTTTTATGTATTCTCCTTCTTTTTCACCAATTGCTGGCTGGACTCGAACTGCACAGCCAAGACCTTCCTGTTGTGGATGTGCTTTTTTCTGCATTGGAATATGCTGTTCCCATTTGCCAGGTTGCAACTCTGTAATTATCTCCTGTTTCTGGGCTACTTCCTGACCAAGAATATTCAACACTGCTGTACGCTGTTTAGGTAACTCCAGTGCTTCTAATTCAGACTCCTTATGTTCAACTATTACTTCTGTTACTGAAATTCCTTCACCAGCATCTATGTCCCATGCAGCTCTTTTTTCTTCAGGCTTAATTTCTTTAGCAAGTTCTTTTTCTACCTCTGCAATGGCTGTTTCTGTGATGAGCAATTCATGTAAAGGTACATTATCAGGTTTTGCATATCCATGAGCAGGGATATCAGGCTTTAGCTTGTCTACATGTAATGCAGGAAGTGTCTCAAATTTCAAGGCCACTTCTTGTCCAGGAATACTTGGAACTGCAGTAACTTGTTTAGGCTTTTCAACTCCAATGTATTCACTTTCTTTGTCTTCTGGTACAACCTGAATAACTGAAATTTCAGTTAGCTTTTCCTCCCAGTCTACATTAGCCTGCTTTGAGATTGGTTTAATGTCTCCTCTCAGTTCCTCTTCCCTTTCTACTGCATTTGAAAGTGATATCTGGATACTATGAAGTGGTATTTGGTCTGATTTTGCAGTTTCTTTTATTGGACTCTTATCTTCTAGAATACCAGAGCTTGCCTCAGGTTGTACCTCTGATTTAATAGCCACCTTTTGTGGAGATATATCTAGGAGGGCATAGCATTCACTTGGTTTATCTTCCTTGACATATTTCTTTTCTTTATCTTGAGAGATGACTTCTGTTACAGTAATACCTTCTTCTTCTAGGACAGTTACACTGGCAGTTTTTTGATCTGGTTTCATTGCATCTTTCTGAGATATAATGCCCTCTCCAATGACAGTCTCTGTAACAACTGTCTCTTGATAAACATCCTGGTCCAATTTACCAACTCCATGCTGGGGCACTTTATTTATGATCTGTTCTGTCATACCTTCAGTTGTAACTTCTTCCACAGTTAATGAATGCAAAGGATGTGACGGAGCTGTTAAAGCTTTGTGCATTTCAGGCAACTTTTGTGGTAAGAAGTCACCTTCCTGTTCTATAGTCTGTGTTTGTGTTACATTAATACTGGAAATAGCTGTAAATTCTTGCTCTACTTGACAAGATTTTGGTATTTCTGTCTTTTCAATGGTGCCTTCCTTCTCTTGAGTAAGCGTAACAGATATTTCCTTTGCCTCCTGCGTCTGTACTTTTCTCACTGCTTCATCTGTACGATAATGAAGAACATCCTGAAACTCTGATGGAACATCACCAGTTTCAATTTCTGATACTTGCAAAGATTCCTCTGGTCGTACTGACGTTTCTGCTTGCACACGAACTGGAGATTTTGCTGGAGAGAAGGTACCTTCTGATTCCTGAATAATGGACATAGTAACCGCAGAGGTGCCTAAGCAAAAGAGTGAGGTGTCAGCTTTCTTTCCTTGTGGAAGTTCACCTGGTGTAAATTTACCTTCACGTTCAGCGATGGTTGTCTGCTCAGTCACAAGTGATTCACGTTCCAAGAAGTCAACATTTACAGTTTTCTCTTCTTTGTCCTGTATAGTCAGATCACTCTCACGTTGCTGTATTTCTGTTAAACTAACAGAAATTCCCTCAACTACGCTTAATTCCTCAAGTGCTTTTGACATTTCAGGTTTACGTTGCACTGGTAATTCTGCCTCCTTTTCTTGAGCTTGTAGTTCAGAAACACACAAGCTTTCACCAGGAGTGACATTTAAACCAGCTTGCTGTGAAGGAGGAAGACGTCCAGGGACATATTCACCTTCTCTCTCCGGAATGTACATCTCCTGGGTGATTAATTGCTGTTGAGGTATTACAGCTTCTGTTGCCATTTCTGTGGCTACAAACAATTCTGGATAATATTTCTCAGGCTTTGCCTCTGCATACGTTTCACTTACCACCAGAGGTTCTGAAGAAGGTACCTGAAATCTAGGCTTTACATGAACAGGTTTCTCAAAAGCATCTAATTTGTCTTCTGATCTACCTTCTGTTACTTCATACACTGATACACCTTCCTGTGGCATCAGTGCCATTTGAGCATGTAGGCTTTTGGGAAGTTTATCTGGTTTTATATCACCTTCCTTAAATGATACTTCTGTTTGACTTACAGCTGTGGCTTCTTTCATCAACAAAGACACAGAAGCTTGAGATTCCTGAACGAGTGTTTTCTCTTGCACAATGCCCATACCAATATTGGTAGTGGTTTCACTTACCATGATTCCTTCACTTGAAACCACTGTTTTACTGGCTTCATATGTCTGAGGTTTAAATTTTGTAGTAAATTCTCCTGCCTTGGCTTGAGCATTGGTTTCTGTAACCTGGTAAGGTTCTGCAACTTCCAGTTGGGGGGCTGCAGTGAATTTTTCAGGTAGAACTCCTTTTAAGCTTTCTTGTTCTCTCTCATCTGGTTGAACCTGTTGTTCTGAAATGGCTGCAAATGTACGAAGTCCCACTGTAACTTGTTGTGGAACTTTATGATCAGTGAGGATCTCAGAGGTGTGGGAAGTTGCTACAGTTTCTGCCACTTCTGCAGATGTACTAAAGGGCAGGGCACTCAGTGATTTGTCTACAAATGGTTTTAAATCTTGAGTAAATCCTTCCTCTATTGTTTCTTCCTCAGTTTCTGGTATCTTAGCTTTGATTGTTTTCTTTATCTTCTTCTTACCACCTTCTTCTATTATTTCAATTTCAGTTTCTATTTCTTCTTCTGTCTTTTGCTTTATCATTTTCTTTTTAGTTTGTTCTTCTGGTACTTTGTCTTTTATCTTTTTCCTCACTTTTCGTTCAGTTTCTGTTTCTATTTCTTCCTCTTCCTCTTCTTTTGATTTTTGTTTAATTGTTTTCTTTCTTTGTGTTTTGATGCCTCCTTCTCTGGTTCTCTCTACAATGATCAGTTCCTCCTCTGTTTTTTGTTCTTCTACATCCTCCTTTCTTTTCAAATCTTCTGGCTGGGTAATTATTGGAACAGGTTGCTCTGGAACATTCTCATCCACTGATACTTCCGTTATCTGGTAAGATTCTGGGGTCTCCAAGAGTGGGGTCGCTCTCACTTTCTCAGGCTTATCTCTTTTTATAAACTCTTGTTCTTGCTCATCTAACTGAATATGCTGTTCTGAAATGGCTGTGTGTGTTTGAAGCTCCACTTTGACATGTTTTGAGACCTTACGATCAGTATGAATTTCAGAAGTATGTGAGATGGCCACAGTTTCTGCTGTTTCCATAGGTGTGCTAAGCACAGGAAGTGCACTTAGTGGTTTACCTTCAAATGGTTTTAAATCTTCTGTAAATTCTTCCTCTACTACTACTTCATCACTACCTGGTTTCTTAGTTTTTATTCTTTTCTTCACTTTCCTCTTACCAGCTTCTATTACCTCAACCTCTTCTATCTCTTCTTCTTTGTCTTCAGATTTCTGCTTTACAATTTTCTTTTTTGGCTTTTTAGACCTCTCTACAACTATTAATTCCTCTTCTATTTTCTCTTCTACATCCTTTCTTCTTTTCACATTTTCTGCTTGCTCTGTTACTGGTGCTTCTGCTATTTGGTAAGACTCTGGACTCTCCATTTTTGAGACTGCTTTAGCTTTTTTGGGCACAACATCTTTTAGTCTCTCAACTTCATGTTCCATTGGCTGAACATGCTGCTCTGTAATGGCTTTTAGTGTGTCAAGTTCTACTTTGAAATGTTCTGGGACTTTCTGATCAGTAATGATTTCAGAAATATGAGAAACTGCCACAGTTTCAGTTGTTTCTGCAGGTATGCTAAGCAAGGGTAGACCACTTACTGATTTATCTACTAATGGTTTCAAATCTTCTGTAAATTCCTCCTCCACTGTTACCTCTCCAGTATCTGGTTTCTTAGTTTTTACCCTTTTCTTCACCTTCCTTTTACCACCACCTATAATCTCTATTTCAGTTTCTATCTCTTCTTCTTCTTCCTGAGATTTCTGCTTTACAGTTTTCTTTTTATGAGTTTTAATGGTTTCACCTCTCAATTTTTCTACAGTTATCTCCTCCTGTACATCTTTTCTTTTTCTTATATCAACCTCATCTGTTGGTTGGGTGACTATTGCTAAGGGTTGTTCTGTTACTGTAGCCACATTTTCATCTACTGGTATCTCTGTAATTGTGACTCCCTCATCCCCAAGTGGCTTGTGTTGTGGTTTAGATGCAGCAGTCCTGGATGCTGTGCGAACATGGTCTGTTTCTTCAGTGATTTCTGTGGAAGTATTTCAATGTAAAATGTGTCATTGGAATTCATTCAGTAAAATGCAGTGTTAAAAATAAAATCAACTATGTTGTAAAGGCTATTAAAAGAAAGTCTAAATGTATTTTATTTACTTTTAATTCTTTTATCATTGTCACTACTTTAAATAAAATTAAGAATCTTTCAGTTATTAATCCATTATACAACAATGTTGATTTGATTTTACAGGTCTTCATAATCCAGTGCAGTACCAGTTGTTCACCAAATACATGACACTGCATTATAGGCCCAGCAAAAGTATATGAAATGTAGCTCACTGTTTAGTAATCTGGAGTATGCATGCTGTAAGTGAGTACTGGTTCAGTGTTTATTATCATAGCGTAAGCTGTAATATTTTGGTGCTTTATGTTAATGAAGTATAAAAGCATGTTATGCATTACTGTAAAGCAGGTCTGTTATTGCAGTTTTACAAAAGTATAAATCTTGTATTAGTGTAAGCAGTTTCACACTTGAAGCAGTTTCTGAGAAGTGAGCATTTTTAGTAGAGTATAAAATGTCACAGTTTTATATCTGTGTTAATGTGCATAGAAGCATTCTGTAGTATTATAGGTAAAGCAGTCAAACCAGAAGCAGCAAAGCTTGTTGCATTTTGCGTTATGTTAGTGTAGAACTGATAATGTGAAGCTTGAGTGAGTAATGTAGTAAGCAAGCGCAAGATGTCACTGAAGCTGTGCAAGAAGTTGACAGGGACAGACTGCTACAAGAATGTTTATAAAATAAAGCTCAACGAAAAGTGGTTAAAAGCTGCAATTGAAGTGGTTTTGACAGGTTAGTTAAAGAAAAGCAACAGTAATAATCTGATATACACATAAGCATGAGTACAGATACAAATGCACAGTAAAAAGTATATAGAGAATGAAGAAGAAACAAAAAAGTGTGTGTAAAAATACTATGGGAATATAAGTTCAAGGAAACAACTAGATAATTATCACATTATGTTTTCCCTTTATTGTGAGTCAAAAATTCATACAATTCAAATGGGAATTAACAATGCACCGCACTACTTTTAAAATGATTTACTTACTACACAAAAATAAGTGTGTTATATACACTACAGAAAAACAGAGAATTAATCACACTTAAAAATTCACTTTTCTAGTAAAAACGATAAAAACCTCTTTTAAAAAAATAGTGAATGAGGTGAAAACTAGCTAATATTTTGCATAAAGATCACACTAAGATGATTTACACAGCTAAATACATAAATACTCACCTCTATGATATAACTTTTCAAAATATACAAGCAATTTTCTAGTAAAGCAACAACACAAAAGCTTTAGTAAATTAATACATTACAAGCAGAAGCAGTATAATACACTATTTTGTGTATATGTTACAATAGTAAGAATGTCAGTGTGCTCCTGTTTTATGGAGGTCAAACCAGATGATCATAAAACATTTATGTTGCAGATAAACTAAATGACAGAGTTGGAAAATGAAACTGGAAAAAAAGATAGACAGAAGTAAATAAGCAGCAACAATCACACTTCAGCCTTTGAGCACTATTCTACACTTGGCATGTTTAACACACTAATTCTAAATTTCACATTAATAACAGATTATTTCAATCCATATTAAATTAAGAATTACTAAAATTCAAGTCTTATTAATACAAAAGGGTTATATTTATGCAGATGTATTAAGAGGATTTAATTGCCATTTGCTTAAACAATCTGCAAGAAATGCACATTCTTGTGTGTAGTTTAAGTATGCTTTAGCATTTTGTTAGTACAGCTTAGAAGATATCAATAAATGAGCTGCATAATTAAGCTAATTCATAACTGTAACACATTTCAACAATCAAATCTAAAAAATGAGCTTTTTATTTTATTTATTCTTTCACCTTTCTTTTCTTTCTTTCATAACATATTGTAAATATAGTTTTACCATAATGCTTTAAGATGTTAACTGCTATAAATGATTAAAGATTATGTAGTCCATTATTAAACATTTTATGTCCAGTAGCTTAAGCCCTAGGGAACTGCACCCTTTTGAGGAAATTTTCATTTGTTTAGAGCCAATTGTGCAAACTCAGAATAAATCTTGGAATTGTTGTTCTTCAAATACTCAAGAGAAATAATGTGGCAATGAGTTATATGATACAAATTTATTCCTTAGGCAGCCATCTGATTGTAGATCTAAAACTAAACTTGCTTCCATTGCAAGACATTTATGACCAATTTTATAGATAAACATTTCTTTGTTTTGCTGAAACTAGTGGAGCAATTTGTGTTGCTTTCACATTCAGCTCCTCCTAAACTTTTATTATCATTTCTTATATGATTTACATATGGTACTGTGAAATAATTATAAATGGTCACAGGCATATTCCATTTCAAAATTATGATTTTACTACTATGTTATACAAAACAGTGGCACAAACACTGTGACTTTTTGCAATAGTCTTACATTTTGTGCAAACATGTACCTTGTGCTGATATATAAGTTATGGTATCTTTCATGTTCTGTACTCAAACCAATTAACCCACTTAACTTGTGCTCCTGTCAAGGTAATCCTTAAAGTACTTCTTTGAGTTTTGAAAAATACACTGTTGGCAACACCACTATCGACTTATGATACTATTCCTGCACATAGATTGCGTTCATAAATTATTTGCTAAAACAGCTATTATTAGCCAACAGAAATATTTGGGAAGCCATTTCCATTAGAGCTTGTATTTTGCTAATGACAATAACTTAATGCAACAGGCTGAAATGCTCAATTAAAGCAATGACATCTAGAGTATAATCTTTTACTGACCAAAAACTTGGTTCTGATTCATCCAACTGCTTTGTGTTATAGATACATAGATATGTATATAAAAGTGCCCAACTGCAGCGGTTATCAGCACCCTTTAAAAAATCATTCATGGCAAAAGCTTGATATAAACGGTTCTAAAACTTAATAAAAGTGTAAATAAGTCACAAAAAATACATGTAAACAACAGAAACAAAAATAAAATAAAAATAAATATAAGGCCAAACAGCACACACAAAAAAAAGAAAAAAAAAAACAGTTCTCTTCGCTAAATTCTAAAATGTAACTTAGAAAAGAACTTAGAAACCTTCTCAACCGCTTTGTTGTCATCTGCCAGCATTTCAGCAAAGCTGGCTGGCAGCTGCAGAGACGTCCTAAAATATGCTAGGCAAAGGCAAAAAACACTCTAGCAGCATGTGTCATAGAGATAACGCTTCCTTGCAAAACGGATAGACTGGAGCAGGCTCCCTTCTAAACCAAAACTATGCGTAAAAACGCAGTGTTCAATCAGCAACCGAACCAAACTCACCTCCTCTTGACGAGATGAATGACAGGAGGTAACCCAGAGAATCGGAAGTGCTTTCAAAGATCTAAGTTTATTGCTTTGGAGAGCAGTTCACTCTTCCTGCCAGCAGGAGTGCACAGCTCTCTGCAATACAGCTCTAAAATCTTCCAATGTAACAGATGGTATTCTAACCCTGGGCTCCATGGTAGCCGTCTTAGCTGCTGAATCCACCATATCATTCCCCGGCAAGCCAAGTGACTAGGAATCCATGCACACACCACACTAACGCCGGAAGCGTGCAAAACATGGAGGACATCCTGGATACGCTGCACAACAGGGTGGTAGTTATACAGCTGTCGAAGGCTTTGAAGTGCACTAAGGGAATCACTCAGGATTAAGCAGACCCCCATCTTTTGTCAACGTACATGTGAAATGGGCTGGTATATTGCATAAAGCTCTCCAGTATAAATGGAAGTGCTACTATGGAATCCGAATGTATATGGTTCGGTTCCAGGCACATAAGCACATCCAACTGAGCTCTATGAGCCATCAGTATACATTTAAAAAACGGTTTTTATAATGTGATAAAAATTCTAAAAAAACATGTGCGAATACTAGACATAGACATCGATTTATCGTATTTAGTCATGCCCAGATCTACGTGAGACGTTCTACACAACCAAGAAGGGTACGCTCTCTCTCTCTTTCCCTTAGGATACATCTTGGGTATTTCAGTGTCAAGCTTTCTAAGGAGTTCCTGGAATTAGAAGGAGTGGTGGCTTTGGCTTAAGAGAAGAGTTCCTACAATGTGCTCCATTAAGGTGTTGAAGAACGGTGTACATGTTGGATGTGTGCGCATGCAATTAAGTTCACAGCCATAATTTGCTAATAACATGTTGCACCTGTACTGCAGAGGAGTTCTACAGATTCAGCATACAGGTTTATAACTGGGCTTGTTGGAAATGCTCCAACTGCTATACTTATGCCACAATTATGGACTGTGTCTAATTTCTTCAGCACAGATGGACGTGTTAAGCCATAAACGATACTAACTATAATCTAATTTGGAACGGATCAGTGCGCGATAGAGTCGCAATAACACTGTACGATCCGCTCCCCACAATTTACAACTTAGTACCCGCAAGCTATTTAAAGAACGGTCACATCGTGCTTTCAGTTGCGCTATATGCGATGACCAACTAAGTTTTCTATCAAATATCAATCCAAGGAACCTCGTCTCATCTGCGAAGGGTAGTAGATCTGATCCTAAAGGGAGTGTTGGTGGTAATCGACTCAGAAGTTAACGTAGATTGTTTTCTGATCTGAGAATCGCAAACAGTTGTTTAAAGTACAATCCTTAAGGTTGTCTAAGGTGGTCTGTAGATGGCACTCTAAAAACGGTGTGTGCTGAGATGTGCAGTAGACGGCAAAGTCATCTACAAATAGGCATGATGAGACCTTCGAAGGGACACATTTCGAGATAGAATTAATCGGAATAGCAAACTACATAACACTTAGTACCGATCCCTGTGTCACACCGTTTTCCTGAACAAAAAGATTCAAAAAAGCCGAGCCGAACCTTACTTGGAAAATGCGGTCTTTTATGAATTCCTGAAGGAAGAGTGGTAGGCGTCCACGTATATTCCAGGTGTGCAGAGTACGTAGCAATTCTGCCCGCCAACACGTATCATAAGCCTTTTCAAGGTCAAAAATATTCCGATGGTTTGATAGTTCTTAAGAAATCCGTTCATAATCTGTGTCGGCATGGACACAAGATGATTCACTGTTGAACGGCGTCGTCGGAAACCTCACTGGATGTTACTCAGTAGGTTGTGCATTTCCAGTCACCATACCAACCGCCCATTAATCATGCGTTCCCTTACCTTGCACACGCAACTGGTGAGGGAAACAGGATGGTAGTTAGAGGGGAGGTGACGGTCCTTTCCAGCTATCAAAATAGATATAAGAGTGGCCTCTCGCCACTTATCAGGAAAAGTGGCATCAACCCAAACACGGTTATACACCTCGAGCAGGAATGTCTTACTTTCAGATTAGAGCTGTAACATTTGAACGTGGATTCTATCCGGTCCTGGTGCTAACGGTCGCAAAGATGAAAGAGCGTGTTCTAACTCTGTCAAGGTGAAGAGGCAGTTATAATCTTCAAGGTTTCCGGAACGAAACACGAAACCTTGGGAAACTTGAAATGAACTCAGTAGCATAATTATTTGAGCTAGACACTTGAGAGAAAACACAGCCGAAGGTGTTAGCCAGGTCAAACGGATCAACAATAACTCCTGCAGATGTTTTCAGACCAGCGATTGGCAAGTGGGTCGATTTTCCGGCCAAGCGCCTTAGCTTATCCCATACAACAGAGAAAGGTGTATGTCTGTTAAAAGATGATACAAAATTCTTTCATGATGTCTTCTTGCTATCCTTAATTACTTGCCTAGACTTTGCACGTGCTTTCTTGTACTCAATTAGGTTACTTGGGGTAGGGTATCGTTGGAATACCCTTAGAGCACGTCTACGAGCACGAATAGCATTCCGGCAGTCATTCATCCATCATAGGACAGGAAATCGACCGGGGTGGGTAGTTGAACGGGAAATAGACTTCTGCAGCGGAAATAATTTTTTCTGTGAGATGATCAACTGAATCATTCACAGACTCGTGCGAATTAAAAACAGCCAACTGACTGCAAAGGTTCCAGTTGACAAGATCAAAGCACCAGCTAGCTATACATGAGAGAGACACATCTTGTGCTAAGAGACTAAGAAAACGTGGAAAATGGTCACTAGAATATAAATCAGAGATGACATTCCATTGTAATGAAACTGCTAGCTGGGATGAAAAAACTGCCAGATCAATGTGGGAATAGGTGCTAAAGGAGTCTGAAAGGAACGTTGGTTCTCCGGTTCAGCAGAACCAGGTTATTTCTCTCCATTTTTTTTTTTTTTGTAATTTTACGTCCTCCAACGTTAAGTCATATCGGACAGTGAATGAAATGATGCTCAAATGTGTCCAGGGTCCATGGAGCTTAGAGCTACCCGAAATTCGTCTGTAAGGACAAGGGAAAACCCCATAAAAACCTTATCCAGGTATAAATTTGGAAGAAGCGTAGGGACAGTGAAGCACAAATTAGTAGAAAAGTGAATCGAGAAGATATTGACACATTGCTTCACTCACACTGTTTATTCACAGGACATGTGATCTATAAACAAAAAACAGGCCTAGCTATGGGCAACCCATTGTCTCCCTTCTTGGCAGATTTATTTATGAGTGCTTTTGAAACACATATCACAAAAGCTTTTCCAAATTATTTCAAAGTGTGCTATCGCTATGTTGACGACATTTTTGCAATAGTACCTAAAAAACTCATAAAGGATGGTCTTAAACTTTTGAATATACAAAATCCAGCTATAAAATTTACATTGGAAACAGAAGAGGATGGTGTGCTCCCCTTTTTGGACATCAAGATCAAAAAAATGAACAGTATCAGCTGATGATAGGAGCAAGAGCTCTTGAAACATGTCCTGTGAATAAACAGTGTGAGTGAAGCAATGTGTCAATATCTTCTCGATTCACTTTTGTACTTATCCAGGTAACTCACCCTGACAGAGATTCGAACTCGGGACCTCTTGAACGTGAGGCAGACACGCTACCATCTACGCTACCGAGGTGGACTTGCTCTCCATGGATTTTGCAATGAGTTTACCTCTCGAACATGCCCGATTTGAGCCCCAAAGTGGATGATGGGCATTTAAGTCTCCAGTAAGAGAAACTGTGTCGATAGTTGGGAAACCAGATTTTCTAGGTCAGTTAATGAGAGGTCATGGAGGTAGATATACATTGCAAATACAAAACTCGATTGATGGCAGTTTGATCCTTACAGCTCCTGAGTGGATGTCAAAGTGTAACTGTATAGGATCTACAAATATATCATCCCTGAGCAGCATCATAGTGCCCCCGTGAGCAGGAATGCCCTCTTCTGCTTCAATATCACATCTTAGTGGTGCGTACCGTCTGATTTTAAAATTGTATTGTGGTCGTAGCTTAGTCTCTTGTAAGCATACCAACAAGGGGTCGTGCTTGTTGAGCAAAAGTTTGAGCTGTGGTCTATGTGCTCTTAAACCTCGTATGTTCCATTGTAGCATAGCCATGGCAACAGTAATGGGATAAGATGTCAAATGTATATGTATATGCACATTACATGGATTTGAGTGGTGGTCAGATCAATTTGCCCTTTTTCTTAGATGTTGGGCTAACACTCGTTTCGGCAGGTTTATCCTGCCCTTTCTTCGCTGCCCTTCTGGCAGCAAGGCCAGGTTCTTCCTGTTCCGTATCTTCTATTGAGGAGGACTGTTTCCCTTCTGGAACTTTCAAACCGATTGGAAACTAAGACCGACGAAGATGAATGTCACTGGTCTGAGTCCTCTCCACATGACTTCTCCGAAGATGATATCGGAGATGGTCATGAGCTCCTTTTTCGCTTGGTCTTTTCGGGGGCAGACTTTGCGTTTTCCTTCAGAAAGGCAGTTCTATCACATTGGGTCTTAAACTTTATTTTTGGTGCTTGGTATATTATGGGCAATTTGGTCTTGTTGCTGGACGTCGAAGGTTTGTCAGGAGACTTAACTGAGGTGTTCTTATTTGCAGTAGCCTTAGGTGGTGTGGATGCAGATGTATGTGGTTTGGCAATTCCTTTGGTGGTGATCTAAGCACTAGGACTTTCTCCAATATGGTTGCGTCGTTCATATTGCATGTTTGAGTACCATTTCCTGTTTTAATGATGGGGTAGCCGCCACAGAGCTGTAGGTATGGGAACTCGTTACAGAGGGCTTGTGTATACAAAGAAGTTTCCGGGCTTCCGAGGATACCTTCTCTTTAACCTGGATTTCCTGAATAGCTCGTTCCTCAATATAATGGGGATATTTTCGTGAACTGGATGGATGTTTACCGCAACAGCTAACGCATGCTGGAGGTGATGTACATGCATTTTCATGCAAGACGCCTCCACAGCTGACACATGTAGGTACACATTACAGAAGTCACTGATGTGACGGAACCACTGACACTTATAGCATCTCAGGGTGTTAGGAATATATAGTCTAACCTCAATTACTTCATACCCTGCCTTTATCCTTTGTGGGTGAGCTACCTGATCAAAGGTCAGGAACAGGGTATAAGTAGGGACCATTTGCCCTTGCTCTCTCCGTTGCACACAATATACTACTGTTACGCCTTGTTCCTGAAGGTTCTCCTGAATATCCTCGCTGGACATACCGTCCAACACACTAGGGTTTACAACATATCACGAGGAATTCAGGGTCCTATGCAACTCAACCTTTACAGGATAACTGCCTAGCATGCAAGCTCTCTGTATCTTAGCTGCCTGGGATGCTGAAATTACTTTCACCAGGAGCGTGCCATTTCTTGATTTAGTACAGGACTTTACTGCACCAGCTATATTGTCGAGACCCTTCTGTATTAAAAACAGATTAACAGTTAAAAAATTCCTACCTTCCTCTGTTCTTTTAATCACTAAGTAGTGAGAACCACACTCAACAACTTCCTTTATACTATTCTTAACTGTTTTGTTAACTTTTTGTTTGAACTCATAGCGGCATTATCCTCCAACATTGCAAAGGTCTCTGATGGCGTGCTCACATCCTGGGCAACACCCCGGCTTAGGTGAGAATCTTGGCCTGGATCTTGCTCACCTCAGGGTCTCACCTCCCAATGTAAAGACAAAGGGACCCAACTGCCTTCAGGAGTGCTTCCGCAATGGCCCCTCCCCAGGACTGGCCTTTATCAGCAGATATGAACACAGTCCTGCTTAAGAACCAGGAGCTGGGACTTATGCATTACCCAGTCACTCCCTGCACTTCCCACTCCACCAACCTCTTCTAGGTTATTCGTCAGACATGTGCTCAGGGAGGTTAGGGTCAAACACGCATGTGGACCTTGTTTGGGTGTTTGGCATTAGCTCTCTCACCACTCAGAGGCACCCAATTGAGAGATTTGGCTTAGGACTCCGGGATTGCCAATCCTGTACCTACTGTAGGCTTCTGGGGGGCTTTGTGTTATGCCCATACAAGTGAGTTTATCTTCACATTTGTTTGGAGTAAACTCACATTATAAACATTCAAAAATTATGAATTTGCTCTCAAATAATTTGAACTTAATTTTAGGTAAGATATTTGAACCCTGAAGGTATCTTGCTCATCCCTGACACCTCTGCTTCAACTTGCAAAGTTTGCGGCATCATTAGCTTCACTGCTATTAATCTAATCCATAACGTGCAAAGGCAGAATATTGCACAGAATGCTAACAGAATTTACTCTTTGCTATTCTATATTTTGACTGAAATTTTTGTACATTATGAAGTAACCAATCCTTTGTATTTCCACAATAATGACGTAACCTCACTCTCTATATTACTAAGCATTCCAAGAGTGAATTACTGCACTCCACTTATTTTATGTTTTACTTGGATAGTATTTATTTTTGTACCTGCCTCTCATACAAGTAGATTCTAAATAACCATCAAATTATCTAACACATTATCATTTCTCATTTTCAGTCTTATTACAGTCAGCCTTATTTAGCAAAGCGTTTATACAGTGTTTAAATAATTTTTCTGTCTCTCAAAAGCATATTATGAAGAAATGTGTTATTTATAGCAGGCAAAATTGCATCCAGTGCCCAGTAGACATTTTTGTTTTATGCTTTATTCTCGGAATATCTTTTAACCATGCATGAAATCATGGTATAAGTTATTCCATGTACTTCTCTTGACAGACTAACTGTTTGGGGCCTAGTCATTGGAAAATGTCTAACAGAGGTTTTATTCCAAGTTCACACAGTTGGGTCTTAGTGTGAAATTACCTACCTGGTTAAAGGATATTAAACTTATAAATTAGCAGAAAATATTTTGTTCATAATTCTATTTAAAATAACATTTAAATAAAATTGTTCTTAAAATATTCCTATTCTCAAGATTTTTCTAGATATTCCCATGGGCCATTACATTTGATTTGTGAAATGAAAATTTATTAGTTAACTATTACTGAAATATCTTCAGTGATATTTTATTTAACATGTGCAATTCAGTGTTTTAATAGAAATGAAATGCTACAATGTATTTTTAAGTGAACTAAATTACTCAAGAAGAAATTAGGCTGATATTAGTAAGTACAAAATATCAATCAGTAATATAATTTAGTTTAATTTAAACAAAGGAATGCATCAAAACTATAGCACAACAAGTTTTAAAATACAGTGTGTATGTGTGTATATATAAAGCTAAAAGGCACTGTCATTTTTTTTAATTGTGAAAGAAAAGAAAAGTCAAAGAATAAATGAAAATAAGCTTCATATATTTGCTAGATTATATCAAATAGACATTTATATTCACTTAACATCTTAATTCATTACTAAACATGGAAAGAAAGAAATTCTTATTAAGTTTCAGATAAATCAATTGAAACATCCATCTCCATACCCTGCAAAATGTATGTAATGATTAAAGGAAGGCAACCAAATACATACCTAGTCAGAATGCTAAACAGTCAAAATAGCGATAATTTTAGTAGTAGTACCATATGGTACTGTACTCCAATATAAAACTAGGGCACCATTGACAATATTTTACTGCTTTTGTGTGCAGTACTATGGGAAGTAGGCATTCATTTGAATGAGGTTACATAGTATTTTACTGCAACAGGTTGTACTCCTGAGAGTACACCAAATTCCATTTTCTTGCAGTAAATTACTGACCCTACTCTTGCTTCATCAGCAGTAGTTCCAGCAACCATTTTGAACACCACATGCTTCACTCATTGTTCACTTTGTTTCTAATCTTGGTAGTTAAAATGAAGGCTAATAGGAAATTGATAATAACTGAAGTTGAGAAATATCCATCTATAATCCAGAGAATGAAAATTAAAAGAACAGAAATGCAAAATTTAAAGCCTGGAGGAAAATAATAAGAGGTAATCATTGGTGAACTCACCAGACATTAGATGAAAAACAAGTAGTATTGGTAAATATATAAAGGAATATTATATGATTATTTCTGGAAGTTTATCTACATTTTATATTTTTTAATTTTTTAAAAGATAATTTATTATTATGTATAGTAAAATGTTTGATCTGTGATACTATATCTTTTGTTATTTAACTTTTCAATTGAACACTTTGAATTGAATTTTAAACAAATTCTTAAAATAATATTTGTTTTCATTTGTGTTATTGCTCCTACAATCATCTTAAGCAGTTGTTTTCCAAGAAACTGATCCTTCCTTAGAACAAAAATAGTTCATAAACACATCCCTTGTAGGGATCAAGTAGAGGGAGGGTACACCAAGGTGAGCCAAAGGCCTGAGAGCAAGGCAACCAGGGGGCCAAGAGAAGAATGAATGGCTAGACTACAATTTGTACTTAGGATAAGGCATGCAATAGAAATATTCTGAAATACTGTAAATTATATACAATGGAAATCTGTACAGTCATTCATACTAATTAATTTGCTTCTTGTTTACCTAAACTAGTAACTAAGGTTTAAATATATCTTGGCCACACTGTGGCTGAGTGGTTAGACTGCTTAACATTCACCAAGGTGGCCCGGGTTCGATCCCAGGCAACCGCAAAGTTAGATCTGTGGTGGACAATACGGCACTGGGGTGGATTTCCTCCAGTACTTCCTGTTTCCCCTACAATCATTCCATCAATTGCTCTATCATTCATCTTTCCTATTATTCATTTCACCCTCGTACTATCATCCACTTCTCTTGCTCTCATCCCACGTGTTGGGCTCGGTGCTTCAGCTTCCCTTGACCTGACTTTCCAGGCTAGTGGATTCTGTGTCCCCTAACACCGGTATTAGTGATGTAAGGGAGGTGGAAAAGAAAAAGAAAAGAAAAATATATATCTTAATATAAAGTAATATGAAGAATTTGAAAAATTTACAAGTGCTTGTAATAACAAAATATGAAAAAATTGTGGTATAATTTTTCACAATCATTCCTTGTAAATATTCACTTCCATCAATCATCATACATAGCCATTGTGTCCTGACAATACCATGTAACATTTTTTACAAACAGTGAATAAAAGAACTGAACTGAGCTCAAAATATAAGGATATAATTTATCTTATTATCTCCTTTTTGCAGCCATGAAACTTTAAGAGTGATGTGTTCCATAGCATATGTAAAATTTTCTTCAAAATTGTACTCATCATCCTGTTTAAAAAAGTTATGCACTAAGCAGCATGCTTTTATAATACTGCCAGCAAATACAATGTCAGTATCAAATGATAAATGGAAAATTCTCTCTGACATTGCCTAGTGAAGCCAGGACCTCAGTCAAAGCAGTACATGTAACCATTCCTAACTGCAGAAAATATATAATATAGTATATTGTACATATAAGCATTAAAATACTGTCAATGGAGCCCTACCCTAAGGGACTATAACTATTATTAAAACAGTAATCACTTCATTCCTTATTTTTATGCTAAGCTCATAGGAGCTTTTTTCTTCAATATGAAATCAGTAAGCTTATGCCCTTTCATGACAATAATTATATAATATTTGCTACATAACTAAGAATACTACAAGTTACAAGACTAAAAAAGATGTTGCATTTTCTTAAAAGCTGAGGATAATATATATTGAGACATAGTGAAATGCACTCTGCATGTATTTCTTACCCATAAAATTAGTTATTTCTTTTATTCAAGTTAATACATCAAAATTTAAAGCCTCTTATTATAATTTTTTATATTAATGGCTATTTTAACCAATTAATTTTTATGTTAAATTTGTCATATTTATAACCAACAATTTAAAACTATGTATCTAATCTTACCAACTATATACCCTCCTGATGTCAAGATAGATTGCTGACATGAATTAGCTTCATATAAGGCCCTTTAAATGCAGGTGAAAGCTTTGATACAAGATGTAGATTAAATATTTGCTTATGAAAACTACCAATTAATGAACATTTTGTTATAGTATATGCCAGATGCTTGTTTTATGATTATGAATAAGATTTTTCAGTAGTGCCAATAAGGAAATTTTTTTTTGAATAATATACCTAATTATTTGATAAAATTCCTACAATACTATAACATTTATAGATTATATTTATTTTCTAAATTTTCTACTTGGTTTTGTCCAACAGTAAGATAATTATCTAATTATTTCTAAAATTAAACAAAGAAAAGCTCTAATGGACAATGGGTCTCTTACGGACATTGTCCTTTTATAGGGCACCAGTACAGAATGGGACAGCAACTGAATCCTGTAGAGCCTGTAGATGGTATCAAAAACCCATCTATTTTCTGAGTGCCCAATACTTACTCAACAAAGAATTCTCATATTTAGGATTCAATTTCCAAAATTGGAGGAGCTTTCAACCATTATAATCCAGATTCCAATTCAAATCATTATGAACGTTAGACTTACTCCTCCTGGACCAATGATAATAAGACTGGGAATGCAGTATAGATCTGCAAAGGTCTCAAGTGCAGGGAAATTTAACTCCCACAATAATTTCACTTATATTAGCTAGTTGTCAGGTTAAACTTCCTATTTTGCAATATATTTTTTTCTCCGTTCCCACCACTGATGTTATCAAAATATTGCTGATTGTATTGTGAATTAAATTTAATGTAAAAATTACATAAATGAAAACATTCAAACCTTCTGTTTCTCCTTCTTGAACCACCTTCATCTTCCTTGAAACCTTTCTTCTCTCTGTGAAATACCAAAATACATGTTATGAAAGTTAGAACAAAACACCTATTTCTGTTCGCTAGTTCTTTGTAAGCCAGTATGCTTAAACTGATAATTAATACACACAGCCAGTGTTCTTGTAGACACTATTTACTAAAATTACCTAATTTCAGAATTAAAATGTATCATTTTCTTTACGGATAAGCAAAAATTACATTAACTACGGCTCTTCCAATTCAAGAGTCTATGGGAGTAAATTTTCTCACACAATAAAACTAATTATGGTATTATTATCAAAGGTATTATTTATAGTAAATGAACCAGTGACAAGAATGATATATTGGAGTATTATAACACATTCATTCATTTTGAATTCAAACATTGTATATCTTTTTACTTATTCCATTAGCTTACCTGTTGCTGAACTTTCAGATTAAAATAATACTTTTATATGTAAAAATGTATTAAGTTTCAATGTATATTTAATTTGGACAAATGGACGATTGATTAACCCTTTCAGTCATGGTGCCCATTATAATGGACATAAGCATATTTTTTCCTATTTTTAATGATTTTAATGTTTTTTCTGCTATATTCTTGTTATACTGTTCTTGAAATTAAACATATGTTTTGAACCGTACAAAATTATTTTTTATTTATTATTATTATTATTATTATTATTATTATTATTATTATTATTATTATTATTATTATTATTATTATTATTATTATTATTATTATTATTATTATTATTATTATTATTATTATTATTATTATTATTATTATTATTAATGTTTTTTAACAATTTACATTGTAGATTTTTTATAAAAAAAGAAGCCAAATACATGCAACCACAGTCAAACGATACTCCGTCATCATCCACGTGTACCATCACACCAATTATTTTATGTGAGCCCTCCTACATCCTTTGACACAACTACATTTGGCTGCGGTTGCCAAGACTTGAACTCACGATTTCCGACTTGAGTGGATGGCCAGTCCATTTAGTGTTGCCGTAATCATCATGGCTATTCAAGTCAGTTGCCTGAAGGTGTCCCAGATGGCTCTGTCAAAACTGGTTTTAAATTAGAGGAAGAACAACATAAGTAGCAAAATAATTGACTGAAAGGGTTAAAATGTATATTTGCATTTAATTAAAGCCTGCAGTGAGCAACAATGGAAATATATTTAAGAAAATAATTTAATCTTTCCTGAAATGTTTCATAGGTATGATATTAGTGGTTGCTTAATAAATAAATACAAGAGACTACCAAAGCATTTTCTCTTCATTGAAGAACATATACTACTTGCACTGACTGATATAATAAGAAATTAAGATTATACCTCTAAAGGTATATTTTATGGAAGGTTTAACTAAAATAAACTTCATGCTATCTTAAAAATCATGCAGACATAAAAATCTGGTTGCATACAAAATTTTAAGTATCATGAAGCACTTACCTTACTCTTAATTTCTGTCAAGAACTGTTTATTTTTTAACAACTGGGATACAAGACAATAAACATTTCTAAAAAGTACAGAAATTATTTATTTATATAAAAAGTTAAAAATACCAACATGAAATAATCACAGGGGAATGTTTAATTATGTTCAATCACTTTTGTGTCCTTTTGTCTTTGGAGATCAAGCCATGGATAAACCTTAGTAACCTAGTTCATACCAAGTTTCTGACATCTAGCAGAAATACACTAGAAATTCCAGGTGAAAACATTAGCAAGGTTTATCCACTGCTTTAAAATAACCCTTACGCAAGACTATTAGAAATTAAAAGCACAAACTGCACACACATACATGCAAAATAATAAGCACACATTATTTGATTATTTAAAACATGTATACATTTCTTTTAATTATAATTAAAATGCTCAAAATACTTTCACTTTAAAAAATCAAATTTCACTCAAAGAAGTGGTAAAATCACGTTCATTTAGAGTTCCACTCTCACATTTACCACAACTTTTCATATTCTATATTACTTTCTCGTTTAGTGTAGATTAACATAAAACTTATATCACTGTACTTTCAAATCTAATGAAGTGAGGTTTTAGGGTTCAAAAGTCTCTGTTACACAACACAATCAAAAATCTTGCAACAGAACACAAAGTCTCAACATTATAACACCAACAACACACAATATAACAGCTGTGGCACTCTGCAACAATATACGTTTGCATTCTTGAAGAAACATGCATCTCTGGAGCAAGTTCACTCTAGTTTCTGCATCAGGAAAAGTATTATTTGTTAGTAAACACTAATAGGCACTCATTAAACCAACATTTTATATACAGGATACAGCACGTAAAACTGGCCCAGCATAATATTATGTTATATTACATTATTTACAATTATTACATGGTTACCTTCGTATATTGCATTTTTTGCAACAATTAAATTATCTACCTTCCTACCAAGAAATAATATCATGAGCCAGGAGGTCAACACATGTGACCATCACATGTAAGACAGCAGCAGGCACAGCCAGCGAAACTTGGTGAAACCAGTTGAGAAAAAGGCATTGTTGTGTGTAACAGTGTACTTGATAATGATGTGTTCAGTACCCAGTGTGTTGCCTTTATTGTAGCATGCATTTGCACTGGATCTTTTGTGAAAACGAATTCGTTTCACAAGAAATTTCCAGGAACTTCTGTGCCAGCAAAAAGCAGCATACCAGAATTGATTGCAAAATGGCAGCATAGAATCAGTTAAAAGTGCTCCCAGGAGCATATTCAGTGCATTACATTACAGTTTATGTTCATTTTATGCTTTCGACTTTACAGGCCAGTTTTACATGCTGCAGCCTATATATATATATATATATATATATATATACTACATGCACATTCTGAAATAAGTAACATTTCCTATGCACAAACAGGGTACACATTCTTCAAATTCTTAGATTTTTGTACGCTCATTGTATTTCAAAATAAAACCATTTGAATAATCTCTGTAAGTCACATATATCTGAATGCAATTTATCTGTTGAACAGAGAGGAAAACCAATAGGACATTAAAAAGTAAATATAACAATGATGTTTATATATGTAAGAAGCTAGAAACAGTGATGTGTTAACATGTAATTTAGTTAAGATGAGTAACTAGTAACACCAACATCACTCCCCTGAATAAACAGGAGTATCATATAGAATATGAATATATAGTGAACATAGCCAAAAACAACAATTTCAATGGAGTAACAATTGATAAGAAAAAGCATATCAAAGATACCACTAATCTTGTCCAAGAAAAAAACAATTGAAATATAAGAAATTCACATATCATCCAAAAACATTTTACAAATTTAAGAAGATTTTAATGAAACACAACATTAGTATAGCTACAAAGAACAAATTTAGTATAGAGAAACTTCTTTGTACTATATTAAAAAACCCTATGCCATAAGACAAAAAAGCTGGAATTTACAAAACCAATTGTTCCGATTGTATATACAGGAAAAATTGTATATACAGGAAATTGTATATACAGGAAAAACAAAAAGAAATCTAGAAACTGGACTATAGGAACGTATGAAATACTTAAAATACAAAAAATGAATAAATCTGCAGTTTCACACCATTTCTGGAAGATCAACCATAACATCAAACTGAACATTACACTAATTAAACCAACCAGTCATACAGCAGAATTGGACACATGGGTAAAGATCTTCATTTTGAAACACAAACGATGGTTAATGAATTTTGATTTGCTAACACCAAGTATCCTCTGGAAGTACATTTCGCCTCCACATGATGCTGCCATTATGGACCTTCAACTCAACAGAAATAACAGCACAGGTCAGTTGGACACGTTCTGAAGATGGCAACACATGTTCCCAAAACATGCTAACAGAAAATAAAATATGTGTTGCTAGTACTGACTCATCTTAAGTAAATTACATAGAAATGATAATTTTAATGAGGATGATTTTCCAATTTTTTCTTTGCATAAAGAGCAACAAATTAATATGAGTACAGGATGTAAATATGTAAATGATGTTCATGCTTTGCTATGTGAGTAGTCATTGTTTTCTATGAAGATAGTACATGATTATAGTTGCATAGACAATTAGAAACATAAAATGGAAAAACAGAAACTTTAGTCCACCAAATAATAAGGGACATTAGTAAGTCCAGCTTCTCTTCTTTTCTGTTTTATGAGTCAGCACTTAAAAATCAACTAGTACTTTAAATAGATTTTAGGTTGCACATTTTGTAAGTATGTTACCACTGATAATACACACAAAACATGTATTCCAGTATTAGAATGTTGAACATTTTAGGATGCATTAATGTTATTGCATTATAACTATGGGGTTATCTGCCTCTATAAAGAGGTATGGATCATTTGAATGCTGAGCTCATGATTAAATTTTATTCCCAATGTCACTGTCATTGCCTATCATCAGGGCTCCAAACAGTTTCTTATAAATTTGGAATTTGAATTGCAAAACACAAATTGAAGAGTTAAAAGATGTGAACAATAGAAATGACAAATAGCTTTTGAAAAACTCTAATGGATATTTTATATATGTGTTTATTATACATAAATCAAATAAACAATACTGAAAAAACAGTTAATAAGTGGAAGAATTTATGCTTAAATGTTAAATTTGTGTTTATTTTTCACTTAGATTCACTTTCTCTGAAACACACTACAATCCTTCTTCTTTCTATTTGAAAAATATCTCACATGCAACTTACTACATTTAAAGTACAATTGTACAGTTCAAACTTAGAATGAGGACAGAAGTTCAAATAATGCATCAGGTTATTTTAATTCAGATTAGTTGATGCTATAATAATTTGTACCTCACATATTATATAACTTTTCAACAATATTTCTTTAGTCATCAATATGTTCCTATGATTCTAATAGAATAAATGTTGGTGTATTTTATGCAGTAATTTTAGTAATGTTTTATGCAGTGATATTTACTTTGAAAATTTATAAAAAACTATGCATTTTCTTTGAACCTTATGCAAAACTAAGGACTCAATTATTCAGAAAAAATATTCTGAAATGTATGTAAAAAGTACATTAGCTTAAATAGCAGAATAAGATTCTGGAGGAAATGATTTTCTAAATTAAAAAGTTTTCCAAGTGTAAATTCCTCACATAGGCATGCAAATGAGTAGCTGAAGCGATAGTAAGCCAAAGCATATGTAGACTTTATTGTTCTGAACTACTGATTAACAATTTGGGAAAATGAAGCATACCTTCAACATGCATTTCTGTCTGTTGTTCTGTAACCTGGGCACGCTGCATGAAATCCTTGGTGACAATCTGTGAGAAAGATGTTAAATTTCTGTTGTAGATCTCATAAAAAGAGAAAAGAATTGACATGCACTTTTTTTTTAAGAACAAATGATAGGATAGATAGAATCAAACTGAAAAATTCAATGTCATGGCAGGGATTTGAATCATGGATCTCCTGGTTTCCGTCCAGTCACTCTTACCCATTGAGCCACCAAGGCCAACGTGCATACCATGGCCATGGTAGCTCAATGATTAAGAGCAACTGAACGGAAACCAGGAGATCTGTGGTTCAAATCCCGGCCGTGGCACTGAATTCTTCAGTATGACTCTATCCAAAACCTTAGCCTATACATGGCTAGTTTGAAGAAATGATTAATTTCCATCAATTAACTTAATAGATGATAGGCTTTATTCATTGAGTTAAAGATGTAACTCTAATTTTTTTTTTTTAAATTCAAGCAGCCTATAGTGGCATTTTTACATTTTTGGCGACACTATGGTAACACTGCATTCTTCTATCCAAATATTTGTTCTAATAGGCACTTTGTTCTTCTGAAGGCACTTCATGCATCTCATAATAATGCTTGCTATGATACATTACAGTTGGGATAATTAATGTAACTTTGAGTTAAACTAGTACTCCATGCTCCATATATTGCTAGTGTTTACCTCAAATGTGTTTTGTTAGGAGCTTCCTAACATCTTCAGCTACAGTCTGATTTTTAAAAGAAGATACATGACAGCTGTCAAACAAGGGTTTTGGAGGGTAAGAGGGGAAGGTCATTGCTATGGAAATGTAAACAAAGGTTGCCACATTGGTTACACTGGTTTATCAGCTTCACCTCAGGCCAATTATTGCTAAGAGTTGGGAAACAGAGTTAGCTTGAGCATTCAACTTCATTGTTTGTAGTTACCCTACTTTGTTAAAACACTGTTAAAGTACATTGTTATGAAAGCAAGACTTAGTGGCAGTAGGGTTAGAGATAGACCAATGATTCATGGCCCAAGACAAAGATCAGCTTACAGTCGAGGTGTTACATTGCATAGTCAAGCTAGAAAATTTGTCTGTTCTCATATGGAATTCTTTGAATAAAAAGAGGAGAATTTGCTTCTTCACAAGTGAGTAAAGGACTGCATGTGCCCTTAAAATACGTGAGGTGACTGTTTCTAGAATGTCTAAAGAGAAGCAGCTTCAGCCAGGTCCACCATGAACTGCATCTCTTGGAAAACAAAGACCAAGAACATCTCCGTAGTTTTCAATTAAATGGCAAATTCAAAGGCACATCCATAAGGAGTTCCTACTATTTGTAGGCTTCTTTCTTCCCTTAAAGAAGCAGAGCTATTTGGAGGAAGTCTTAGCTCTTTGAACAAAGTCCTCATGATCTGGGATTTGAATTAAAAAAAAAAAAAAAAAAAAACAGACAACTGATACTTGAAATATGATATTTTTAGTGCTAAGGGCTTTGTTCTTAAGAGAAATACTGAATAAGAACTTGCATGAAATAGTGTGTTTGGATGAACTTGGGAAAATGACGGCCATACAGTATCAAAGGGCTGGACAGATAACACACTTGAAAGTACCACAGAAAGATCTATAAGAGAAGGTGGCCACTTTATTATTGGTCATGTCATTAATAAATTGTTTAAGAAATTCACACCTGTGAAAATGCTACAATGCAGTGTATGTGTATTGAGAACAACTTATTTTTGATCTTAAAGTAGGTTATATCGATTAACTGTGCATGTTTTCGCTGAGGTGAGATAAATTCGAATGCTTATTTATATGTTTTGAGTATTGTGAGGGTAAAGTGGGGTATATGCACAACTTGCTACCTGCTGCTCTGCAACATTGGAGCTCCATGTGGAGAAATTCACGTATCTTCTTTTAAAAATCAGACTTTAATGTCGACTGTCGAATTTCAATTGGGTGAGCTCCTTAGAGGCGACTGGGGTATCTTGAGTACTAGTTCAACTCTAAATGATATTAATTATATTTTGCAGTGTTTCACCTTGCAGTTCTAATTTGTTTGGGAAGATTAATGAGTTCTTTAGAAAATCATAGAAACTTAAATTAATGTCCTGTCTATTGCCTGTTATCAATAACTGATCACTGCATGCTATACCTATTGATACCATCTTTGTTGCCTAGTGGTAAGAAAAAGAGCCTGCAAAATACCTAAGACAAAACAGGTACAGAACACCAACAACTGTTTTAATGTGTTGTGTGTTTGGAGGAATTTAGTAACAGTGACGTCAAAATTAATATAAAATTATTTGTGGTTGGTTTATTGACACTCATCACTTACTTTTTCATATATTTATGAGAGACTAGTTTCAAAGGCCCTGGCCTCCATTTTCAATCTCTTCCCAACTGGCAACTGTTGTTATCTGCTCTCTCTGGTGGTGGAACTATGAACTTTTTTGTCAAATTATCTGCTGGCGGGATTTCAAAGTTCATTACGCGATCCTTATTTTTCCAGATGAATATGTTCTCCCATGTTGTCAATCTATTTTGGTTTATCACTCCTTTTAATAATTTTGGATTTGGATCAATGTCATGGTTTTCATTCCAAAAATGAAATGCTGTGGTTGGTTTATTGACACTCGTCACTTACTTTTTCATATATTTATGAGAGACTAGTTTCAAAGGCCCTGGCCTCCATTTTCAATCTCTTCCCAACTGGCAACTGTTGTTATCTGCTCTCTCTGGTGGTGGAACTATGAACTTTTTTGTCAAATTATCTGCTGGCGGGATTTCAAAGTTCATTACGCGATCCTTATTTTTCCAGATGAATATGTTCTCCCATGTTGTCAATCTATTTTGGTTTATCAATCCTTTTAATAATTTTGGATTTGGATCAATGTCATGGTTTTCATTCCAAAAATGAAATGCTGTGGTTGGTTTATTGACACTCGTCACTTACTTTTTCATATATTTATGAGAGACTAGTTTCAAAGGCCCTGGCCTCCATTTTCAATCTCTTCCCAACTGGCAACTGTTGTTATCTGCTCTCTCTGGTGGTGGAACTATGAACTTTTTTGTCAAATTATCTGCTGGCGGGATTTCATTTTTGGAATGAAAACTATGACATTGATCCAAATCCAAAATTATTAAAAGGAGTGATAAACCAAAATAGATTGACAACATGGGAGAACATATTCATCTGGAAAAATAAGGATCGCGTAATGAACTTTGAAATCCCGCCAGCAGATAATTTGACAAAAAAGTTCATAGTTCCACCACCAGAGAGAGCAGATAACAACAGTTGCCAGTTGGGAAGAGATTGAAAATGGAGGCCAGGGCCTTTGAAACTAGTCTCTCATAAATATATGAAAAAGTAAGTGACGAGTGTCAATAAACCAACCACAAATAATTTTATATTAAACTGTTTTAATATTAATTATTCATCAGTAATTATTACATGACTAAATATATGCAAAGTTTGAATTGTTTTAATAATATTTAAGAAGTGTATGTACCTAAATAAATAAAGTGCACATATGTCTAAAACCTTAAGAAATTTTTTCAAGGTAATAAAAATTACTTTCATCTCTTAATAAATGAAAAATACTTTTGTTAAAGTTTGAATTGTTTTAATAATATTTAAGAAGTGTATGTACCTAAATAATAAATTGCACATATGTCTAAAACCTTAAGAAATTTTTCAAGGCAGTAAAAATTACTTTCATCTTTTAATAAACAAAAAATATTTTTGTTGCATACCTCTGTGGCTTCACTTGTTTCCCAAGCATGTGGTCTGAAGTCCTCTGGAGCAAAGTGGGTAATTATCTCTTCAACTGCAGCATGTTTTAACTCCACCATACGCATGAAAGCTCTAAATCCAACAGTTGCAGCCACAACATCTTCATCTACTGTGTTTTCCTCTGTAAGCACCTGAGAAACAAGAGCACCATGTCCTTCACGCTCAACAAGCTGTACCATTGCTGACTGAGCTTCAGGAGTGCGTAAAGAAGGGAAATGATCAGCTTCATAAAGTGTGGTAATCTCATTGACAGACACTCCTTGTCGTACCAGGTAACCAATCTTGCCTAGTTCTCTTAATGGAGTCTCACCAGGGCCGAATTCCTTTGCCTTTACAAATTTCATCAATTCCTCTACTTCTTCAGCCATTTTAGTTTCTTGCATTTTAATAATTTGTTCTACCCTTCTTGTTTTCACTTCTGTTACTGTTGCTGTCTCCAGCTCTGGTTTCTTATCTACCTTAGCATGACGAGCTTTTGGTTTCTTCTCTGGTAGTTCCTTCACACTTGCTTCTGTCTGAACTTCAGATATAGAAACAGACTCCTGGACTGGGACAATTCTTTTGGCCTTTTCTATGGTCTTCATTGGCTTAAACTCTTCTACAGTGGATTCTGTTGTCATTTCAGATATGGAAACAGATTCCTGAACTGGAGCAATTCTCTTTGCCTTTTCTGTGGTTGTCTCTGTTTTAAATTCCTTTACAGTGGATTCTGTAGTCATCTGAGACACAGAAACAGATTCCTGGACTGGAACAATTCTCTTAGCCTTTTCTATGACCTTCTCTGGCTTAAATTCTTTTATGGTAGACTCCACTGTTGTCTCAGATACAGAAACAGGCTCCTGAATTGGAGTGATTCTTTTAGCCTTTTCTTTAGGCTTATCTGGTCTCTTAAGTTCTTTCACAGTAGAATCTGTTGTTGTTGTTGTCTGAGTTACAGTAACAGATTCTTGAAGTGGGACAATCCTCTTTGCTTTTTCTGTGGTTTCCTCTGTCTTAAGTTCTTTTGTGGAAGACTCTACTGTTGTCTCAGATACAGAAACAGGCTCCTGAATTGGAGTGACTCTCTTAGCCTTTTCTTTAGGCTTCTCTGGTGTCTTAAGTTCTTTCACACTGGAATCTGTCCTTATTGTTGTCTGAGTTACAGAAACAGATTCCTGAACTGGAGCAATTCTCTTTGCCTTTTCTGTGGTTTGCTCTGTCTTAAATTCCTTTACAGTGGACTCTGCTGCCACCTGTGATACACTTACAGATTCTTTCATTGTTACAGTTTGCTGAGCCTTGGTCTCTTCGGTTTTTCTATGAGATAATTTCTTGGTCATCCATTCTGGTTGTACCTGAGTGACTTGGACAGGTTGTTGTACTGGTTGTTGTACAGGTTTCTTTACAATTTTTCTAAGTTGAGTCAATTTAGACTTAAAATCATCAGTTTTATCAACTGTTTGTGTAGTAGAAACTTTCACAGATTCTTGTACAGGCATAACTTTTTCTGCTGTTTCAGGTTTCTCTGGGATCACCTACAACAAAGATGATCATTTATTTACCTAAATTGTTTAAAAAAAATGATGCCTAGATTCTAAAACCTTTTAAAAATAATGTATCAGTGAAATATCACATAGAACTTTATGTTCACCTTATCAATTACTTCAATTCATTATCCAAAATGCTCCTTGAACCACAAGTTTTAACTTATTAGCTCTTGACATTTTGAAAATGGCTTCAGAATTGCAGATTTAAACATTGTTGTGCACGGTATGGCAGAAACAATAAGCAGGTTTGAATCAATTGCTATTTTGAATCTGGTGGGTTTTATGTTGCGAATATGTGGCAGAATTGTACAGTGAACCTTGGATATGAGTTCACATGTTTATATTTTCTGTCCTATGTTAGTTAGTCATGGAGTGCTGAACAGTGAAAAAGCGTGTTTGTTCCATAACTTGGTACTCCAGATCGAGTTCCACCGCAGCAACACAATGGACATTTTGACAGGAATTGAATGGAAATGATGCACTATCTAGGATGCTATCCACACTGGGTGCAACAGGGTAACAGAGATAGCAGTATATCGAGATTTAACTGTATTGGAACACCACAGTGAAGCGAAATAATTATTAATTTTTAGATGAGTCGTATTTATTACACATCTGCTTCACAGAAGCAGATGTGTAATCAATACGACTCATCTAAAAATTAATAAAGATATCAGTGTTAAAAGTAAATCACTGCCTGGGCAACTGCATTCTCTACACACAGAAGAAAACAACACAGGTGCAGGCATCCATGGAAAGGAGTTCACGCTGGTCGGCGAGGAAGCATACCATTGCTGTGCACATATCGGATGAAAACATGAGACGAATGTTAGATTCAGACTTGAAATTTCACTCATACAAGATTCAAGTTGCTTATCGCCTCTGGGATCATGATAAGACTGTGGGTTTCCAATTGTCACCACATAACAGAATTAATAAGGAATATCCGACACTGGAAAACAATTTAATGATGAGTGATGAAACACATTTTCATGTCCATCACAGTGTGAAAGGTGACAATTTGGTGCACTGTAATAGCCACTAAAATAATTGGAGGAAAATGGAGAAACATGTACAGTAAATTCTCACTGCTACAGAAACATGGTCCAAACCTCTCTTGTGTCTGAAATTCAAGACACTGATGGCTTTTGATTCCAGCAGGACAAGGCCACTGCGCATACTGCAGCAATTAGCATGATAGCACCATGGAACTTGTTCCCAGGATGTTTAATTTTATGATATGGAGATGTGTCATGGTCACCTCATTCCGTGGATCTGACATCACCAGACTATTTCTTGTGGGGCTATCTTAAACATAAAGTGTTTGAGAGATCAGCAAACATTGCAGTGTTAAAACATTGAATCCAAGAGAAGATAACCGTGATACAGCCAGATATGCTACAAAAGGTTATGAGAGACTTTGAACGCTGAGTACAGCAATGTATTGAAAGTGGTGACTGTAACAGGGTTTGTATTGCAAATGGAATTGGGATGGTATGATGGTATGATGTTCTCCTTCTAGATTATCTCAAAGCTGGATTCTGGAAGTTACTTTGGCTCCTATTGTTTTAAACCAATTTCAGGGTGTGGTCACAGATGAAGGGTGATGGTGGACTTGTGTGAAGAAGAAACAGTTTTTCAATACTTTCTTTTCCAAATTATATTTTTAATTTAGTTAAACCATTTGAAACAGCTCTCTTAAACACTTAAAAAAAAAAAAAAAAAAAAAAAACTTTTGTGAACGTCGATATTATATATTATTTAATATATATTTCGCTATGTTATATGCACCACATCAGTTTCTGCAGACTTATGGACCTTCACACACACGTCTGTTCTTTACGATGGTTAAGTGTAGAAAAATGCTAACTTTAGTCAATCTCGTTTACTGGTCCTGTGATTGCTATGGCAAGTCAACATTTTACTATTTGGTCCACGTCACAACCAATTATAATTATGTTTGTTGTAATATTCAATAACATTTTTATAACTTTTCTTTTAAATCACTTTCCTACACTATTTAACACTCAAAATAATATTCTAAATTTAAATTAATTTTGTTATTATTAAAATCATGATTAATATTACATTTTCTTATCTTCTAATTATTAGATTACTTTAACACCTTCACTTGTTTTCTGAAATCTCGTTTTCTAACCAATACAATCTAAAATCAATTTTAAATAAAACTGAACCTAAAATAACTGTTTCATGGTGCACATCTAAAATAGATCATATTCAAAAAATGAAAAGTGTTCTCCAATCTCCAAGAACTATACTTTAAGATGATGTAACAGAAATATAAATAATTATTATTAATTAAAATATTCTTCGCTTTAAAACACACTTATTGTTTTGGCCGCATATTGTCTATAGCTGTTGCATAAAGTTAAAAACTGGAAATAAAAAAAAAAAAAATTTACATTCCACCCACGGGCATTTTCTAAATTTGAATGAACATTTAAAGATTATGACATAAAACTAGCACTACAACGCAGATTTTCACTCAAGAAGCTGTTAAATAATCCTTTAAAAAACACAACAGCAGCAAAATAAAACTCAGGTATATACAGGATAGATTGTGGGGATTGTGACAAATTATATATTGGATTGACAAAAAGGAATTTAAAAACTAGATTAAGTGAACACCTAAGGAACGTAAAATATAAAAGAAATCGGCAGTTACTTTTCATTTCTGGAATGATAGCCACCACATTGGAGAGGAGATCAAATTAATAAAATCATTAATAACAAAGCTTGAAATACATGAGAGAAAATTTTTATTGTAAAAATCAATGCACATATTTTAAATTGTGAAGTGGCATCGGAGAATGGTATTTAATAAAAGAAGTTGATGACAATACTTCTATCTTCTTTTTGGGAACAATTAAATGTTCCCATAGATTTAATAGTTTGGGAAAAAATATTTATTTAAAAAAATAAAAATCGCATAATGAATTTTGACATACCGGCAATTGATTCTGTTTTTAGGTTTGTTTCGTCTTCAGATGTTGGTAATACATAAATACGTAAATACATGGTATCCTTGACAATGAAGTGTGTTGACTGAAGATGTGGGCAAATGCTCATGAAATTAATCTCGCAAAAAGAAGTTAGAAGTATTGTCATCAATCACAAAAAGAAGATAGAAGTATTGTCATCAACTTCTTAAGTTAAGTGGAAGATAATTACTAAATATTTTTATTTGTATAATATGTATTACTCCATTGTAACTAGCTTCATTTTCTGTGTAATTATCAAACATTTCTAAAAGGTATCTTCATTGAGAATTAAGTAGCACTGACATTTTTATAACACAAATCTGAAATATTACTGGGCACTGATTATATGTAACATTTGTTTCCTTAAGACATTCATTTTATGACTTCAGTAACAAAGCATTTTGATTGACTTGTATTTGGCATCTAAATTTTTCATAACATGAATGGAAATTTTAAATGTTACTGACCATTAATTATTCCTGGCACTTGGGGAAGAAATAAACGTTTGTTAGATGGTTGCGTTCTCAACAAGAGAAAGTGGTTACATCTCTTAATGAATTTTACACAAATAATAGAAATTGAATGTGTTTATGTTATTGGTTCAAAGACAAGAATCTCACATATTTTGAGATTAAAAAATAGCAATTAAAAATGAGCAATTTTAGGAAAAGATCTGTCATGTCTGTAAACAGCATAACCTAAAAGTGAAAAGCCGCTTAAATAAATTGTTATCTAAGCAAGCTAAGCACTTGCTTTGGCATTATTGAAGTCTAAAGCAAATGAGTAACTTGAAATGAGCTTTCAAGAAAATCTCCCCTTTACATAGTAAAGTTTTCATAATTGTTTATATTATCCAAAATGGCCTTAATGATTAGAGTATGTTGTAAGATATATATTTATATTAAAAATATACTAAATCTTGCATTTTCTAAGAATAACTTATGAAATCCTTTTCATTCTGAATAACTTTTGTATAATTGGTAAACTGTAAGACAAAGATAAAATTTTACCATAGCATTAATCTTGATTCTCCTTAAAACACACAATTGATGTGAAATGTTGTTTTTGTAGAATTAACTATTTCCAAAATATTCCTTTTAATTGGTTTAAATGTTCAAATACTTTTATTTTTATCAATTGAAAAGTTGCTATTTGTTTATATTTGGTCATATAAAATGCATGAAATTTCAAAGCCATTCACATTCAACATGCTCTTTAAAAATCTATTGCTTTATCTATTACATCCCACAGTAAAATGTATAAATCTGAATGATAAATAAACCATGTATGCTGTTCTGTAAACACTGAGTTAATTATACCATTGGTAAATATTGCAAAATTTCTGCTTAAAAGGTAATATTGTTAATATTGGATTTATTTTTTACATTCCTAAGAAACTTGAATTACTCAGAAGTGCTATTTTTAATGTTATGTTATAACTATAAATAAATAATGCAGAATACCTACTGTGAAAATTACGGCAATTCACTTCAATATAAAACACGTTTCATAATCATTTTGAATTTTTAACGACCATTGATTTAAACCATTATTTTCTTTAAATCATTAAAGACTATGCTCAGAACCTGAGAATGATGACCAAGACAAATAGCTGAAACTATTTTGCACTATCTTGGATAAAAAACTTAACTGGTTACTTAACTGCTCTGATTCACACTTGTACTGGATCATATCTAGAGTCTCGTTTAGCCAAAAATGTCATGTATCTATGTTATTAATCGACTCCCAATTAACTTAATCTACCAGTTGCTTTATATATTGTCCTTTTATAACATCTAGTTCAGAGTAGCTTAGGGAGAAGTATGAATACATACCTCCTTTAGCTGTTTTGTTGTTTCCAAAGTTTGAACTTCTCCAACAGTAGCAGTTTCCCTAAAGCATAAGAATGATACATAAGATGAAATGATTTTAAGTATTATTTTGTGCACCTATACACTGAGGATTTTACTGACGGCATTCTTAACATTATATATGTATGCTTTCCAGGCTCGTAAGCCTGGTCTAGATGTTTTCTTCTACAATGTTTTACTGAGAACTGTGTCCAAAAGAAACTGTTGTCTTTTTCTCCTCTGGACTCTAGAACTACTAAAGATGCTGGAAGCAGTTTTCGGCAAAACATCACAAAAGGAAACAGCTGTACTGTATGCCCATGACAAGAAGGCTAGAGGGAAATGAAGGGCAGAGGAGCTTGAACTGTTTTTCTGCTCAGGTAGCAGATCTGTTTACTAGGAAATGAGTGTATGAGTGCATAAGAGCCACCCTTGCCGCCAGTTCTACTATTTGTTGCAGTAACTGTAGTGATAGGTATTATGTATGGTTGAGTTCTGTGACAATATTTGTGTATTTTAAACAAACTGTCCATCCTTATCATACTCAGAAGGAGAGCACATACACCGTGCAGACAGCAAAAATGATTACGCTACACATTCCTCTAGCTTGCCTTCTCGTCCTGGGCAAACAGTACCAGAGCCTAAAAGGTATCACAATGTTTTGTTTCTCCGGAAAAATCAAAATTAAATTTAATGGCAATAGAGGAAACAATATTTAGCCACTAATATACATTTTTATAAAGATGAGTTGGATTAGAAACACTCAGCATCACTAATTAAAAAAAGTATAATCCTTAATCTTTGAAACATGTTTAGTTAGTGATGTTTACTGTTTCTAATACTACTCACCATTATAAATTAACACAGATCACTCTTTATAATACTCCTGCTCAATTGTAATGGCTATACTGATACACATGTCTGAAGTTAGGGCAACTTTAAAATCAACTTGTAATGTAATCAAAATTAACATGAACTACTGTTAAGAAGTTAGAGGATAGCAATAAAAAATAAAGCATTTAATAGAAAAATAAATAAAAAGGTTTGTGAAGAGCTGCAAAAATGCCTTTATAATTGAGGAACATTTTTTCAAAATTTGATAGATGCACAAAATGTGTTTCTGAGAAAAACAGTTTTTTCTGTTTACTGGCAATACTAATTGGTTAGCACACAAATATATTTAGCATTCAACTCTCCTTCCTGAAACTGTCTCATCGAATGTGAAATGAAACAAATAGCATAGTTAAACTGGTGAAAATTTGAGGTATGAAAATGCAGAGTTTTTTCAAAAACCGATATATGCTGATTAACTTTTCTGTGTGAGCAAGAAATTCACACATGAAGTTCTATTATTTTTGTCATCTATTGTTTTTGTTACTTTTTATTTATATGAGTATTCATTTTGAAAGGAAGCTTTGACTTCAGTGCTTGTTTTTCACTTTCTTTCAAGTCCTTTTTCAGCCTTTGAACAACACTTTCATAGAGCTGTGATTTTGTAATATCTGATGGTATTCATCAGGGCTCAAGATATTCTCTTGTTTTTTCTTAATTCTTTTTTGATTCTGCCAAAAACTCTATCAGGAGGCATATAACTGTGCCCACGTATTGGGTAGATATGTGAAACGTGGAAAAATGTTTTACTCTTCTGGAAATCAATAAGCATGACCACCATCACACTATTCTTTTTCTGTCTAGAGCAAGAGTTTGAAAATAAACGAATGGTAGAAGGAGCATTGCTGGACATCCTTTATTCCAGTTCAAACAAGAAATGGCACAAAGCTGAGGCAATCTGGCTGCAGCCTTTAGCAGATTCAGTTTCCAACCATTTAGGTATACAAGGAAATGTCGTTTTTGTTCTGGGTTTTAGATGGAATCATTATGCATTGATTATAAAGCCACACTTGTCTTGTATAGAATACCTCGCTAACAGAAAGTTTAAGCAGTGGTTGACTCTACTGCATATCAAAACAAATAGTGGTTGCCTCAGCGTTTTACTCCTTCAATAGCTAATAAAACCTTTTTGAAGGCAGCTTGTGCAGTGTGTATATGGTTCTTACTTTTTCTTTTCCACATCTGCCTCTGTCTTAATCTTCATTAGTCCCATTTTGCAGGTTGAGCATGTGTCAGTGTGAGGTGTACGGAATGAAAGACTGAAGAAGTTGTAAACTATGTATTTATATTTTGACAATGAGCACACTGGTAGATTTCTTAATCTTCTTTCATTGCAAAATTTGGTCTACATTTTTCTGATATTAAGTTCTGGAGGTAAATATTCTCTCCTTGATTTTTCTCTTACATAATGGCTTTCTCTACATCTGTACTTCTTTATGTCCTGCTTTATAGCAGCAGAAATGGCACATTCCCAGACAAGTGAAATTTTCTAGCCAGGAGAGATAATCTGTCTTTTGACACCCGTGTGATTCCTTGGAAGCTTGCAGCGCATACTGACAATACTCGGCTTCTTTCTTCACCACTCTGCAATTAGGAGATGTAATACTCATATATTTCATAGGAATTTATTTTGATCTATATAGAATAAAAAGAAGTATTTCAGAAAATGGAGTGCCATTGTTACTAAAATTAGGCAAGGTTGACTCACTTGCCTAATTTTATTTTGATCTATTTTTTTGAGCATGGAAAGATGTTGGTGAAACTCACTTATATCATTATAAGTCAAATCAACTACATCACAGTGCTTATGCCCCTTACTTTTAGGATTTCGTGGAGTGCACTCGAGACCATGTGAACATGAACTTGCTGGAGTATGTGCTTTTCTTGACTTGCATTTTGATTTCCTTTCCTTGTTTTTGCAATTCCTAAATCCACGTGCATTCTACGACCTGTACAGTTTCACAATCTGAGCTCCTGTCCATTCTGCATAATACAGTGCAATGTCTTAACTAAGAATAAAAATGCCATGTAAGTATAAAAAGCTTTCAGAAATGAATGTGAAATCCAAGCACACAACCTCAGTTTGCAGTTATTGCCAATGTGCAGCAGTGTACAAAGCTTGCCGAAATTATTGGGAATTTCAAGAATTGCAACAGTGATATATCAGTCAATGCCAACAAGCGTTTCATAGAATTGAGATTGCTATACGCTGGATGAATCATTTTTTGCAAAATCTGATTTCACAGAACGATGCAGATACTATATATATCCCAATTTTGTAAAATCTTGCATCTATTGAGTTTTGAAAAAGTGCAAATTGGCCACATAAAACTGTTCATCCTCTAGGGTAGCAACATCAGATTTCTATGGAGATTCTAGCACTTGACAATAAAGAATATACTCAGGAATATCAGAACATTATTATCAATATTTAAGTCAATGTTGGATTTGATCAAAAACTAGTTGACAGAAAAATTGCTGGGTTCAGCAAAAAGCTAATCAGAGAGATGAGAGAACTCTAATCCAGATGAAAGATTGCTCAGTAAACTCAAGGCGGGAGAATACCTTACCAGATAATGGATAATGAAAAGTGCAAAACAACATGACGTCATCCTTCCTCTGAACCAGCCAGACCAATGGCAGATTGCTGTGCAGTAGAGTGACACAAGCCCTATCCACGTGATCAAGGCTATATATATATATATATATATATATATATATATGGGTATAGTCGGCCAGCTTTTACATTGAGTTCCTGAAGAAGGCCATGGAGCTTGAAATGGCCGAAAGATCAACATTTTTAACGTTGACACAGCTAACCTGTGAAGCTTTGATTAAAAAAACCATAACCTTGGTAAGAATACCAAATTACTTTACTATGCCAAAAATCCCATTGAATTTTAAAGTTGGGAAAAAATATTCATCATTAAAAACAAAAAACATGTGGTGAATTTCACATAGTCTATGTTGGACAATGCAAATTATCTTGCCAGTACCAGATTTCCGTTGTTAACCATAATGAGTCAACAATCAACTGAGGATGAGAATAAGTGCTCTCGAAATATGTCCTGAGTAAAAAATAAGTTGGTGGAGCAGTAATATCAACTCAAGTG
The DNA here is from genome assembly GCA_030765055.1 of Mantis religiosa. Lineage (NCBI taxonomy): Eukaryota > Metazoa > Arthropoda > Insecta > Mantodea > Mantidae > Mantis > Mantis religiosa. The sequence goes on along the minus strand of CM060947.1, from coordinate 171,841,800 downwards.
ATTTTAAGTAAAATAATGTTGGTTTTAAAAGAGTGGAGAAGAAATGCTATGAAACTAAAAATAAAATAACTGGAACAGAGGAAGATAATAAAATGCATTGGAAAGGTTCAAGCAAAAAATGGAAAATTCAATAAACATATGGAGGAAAAATAGCAGATGTTGCATAATGAATGCTTTATATGTAGAGCCTATAGGTGAAGTGGAAATTTTTGCAAAGAAAGACCTCCATTCCTAGACAGAAATTCGATTAAATATCAACCATACAGTTATCATTCCCTATGAAGTAATATTTCATTAAGCCAACTGCAATAATTTAAAAATGTAATGCTTACACAATACCTCATATCACAGATGAAACAAGACTCAGGTTCTTATTAAATAAGAGAGAAATTAGTGAGTTAAAGAAAGCCCATATATTTTTTTGTTACCTTTGTGTTTCTTCTTCAAAAATGAACTTCTTCTTACGCTTTTCCATCCGCTTTTTCTCTTGCATAACACGCTCCACTTTAAGTTTTTCTTTCTCTTCTACAGCATACTTTATTTCCAGTTCTTTTCTCTCTTCCTCAGATATTGCTGCAAACAGATTTATTTAGTTTAAATAAAACAAATTAATCACTTCAACTTAAAGGTCTTAGTTCTCTCCACATACCACGCATTACTTGTATAAATTCTTTAGGTACATTAGAATGAAAACATTAGTATACATACAGTATTTACACATCCTAAAGTTTCGATACAAGATTATGAAAATATACTGTCAACAATTTATGAAAAGAATTTTCCTATGAGTAAGGACTATGATACAACGAAGCACAAAATTATATTCATGAAAAGAAGTTCTAGATTTGAACTTACCTGTCTTTAATACCTTCCACACTATTGTTTACAATCAACATAAAACTAGAAACTAAATATTATTCCTTTATGGGTATATTTATGTAAATAGAATTGTTCTATAAACCAAAGATCAAATTAAATCAAACTACCTAGAACAAACGAACAGATTTTCCTGTCTCCACAATCTTCAGAGCTGCAGTTAAGTGCACCAATATGCACATTAAAAGAGACTTGACTGCTAAGCAAATAATTTTGCTAACTACATTACTACCTGGGCACTTTATCTTGACCCCTGAAACCTCAGACTTTAGAAGAACATTATTGTCCATACTCCACTTTTTCTATTTTATAGCCCATTATATTGGCTACCTACTGTTTATTGCTTTTCTCTTGTGTTATCACACTGGTTTGGTTCTGTGGTTTACTTTTGTGATTAACCAACTCAAACAGTAATTTTAAATAGTAAGTGGCTGAAGTAAATCCATAAACTCCATAAATAGTAAAAGAAGGAGCCATGTACTTGGACTTTTACAGCCTAGAAAATATAATTGTAGAAACCAAAATTCATGCCCCCTCTAGATATAATTTAAAGTACGACTACATAAAAGACATGTCATGACACACACATATTTATAAATTTAGTTTTGGGACACATTTGCTTCACTTTCACTGTAATTTAAAAGAACATATCTTTTTTAAAGCCTTTGTTTGATTATCAGCTGTATGCTGACTGGCAGTGTTGCTGTCTTCTTTTTGCTCCCTGATGGCATAATGACTGTAGATGCCTGAAGGCAGGGCTTCAAATATATAATTCTGTGCTTATGTTTCTGGATGAGGATTTTTTTCCATAAAGCAACTTAGAGCAGATGTTTGGAAAGCTAGAGAAAAAAAGTCAATGCCATAATTGGGATTTGAACCACAGATCTTCAAGTTTTCATCCAGAAGATTCAAAGTTTAAATCCCAACTATGGCATTTTTCTTTCTGACTCTATCTTTCCAAACTTTGTCCTACACATGGCTAGTGCAAAATGTCCATTACTGCAATTTCCATTACTTGACCTAGTAGTGGTTAGACGATTAAGCCCAGGACTTAAAGTACCTACATGATGTAAGTCGACATTAAGGTATTTGTCTCATGTGTATGTGAGAACTTCTAATGGTTTACCAGGAAAAATGTAGTCAGAGAGTTTAATGCCATACTGGAATGTTGGCCATAGTAGTTCAATAGTTAAGAGCAACCAAACAGAGACCAGAAGATCTGTGGTTCAAATTCCGGCTATGGCATTCAATTTTTCAAAATGACTCTACCTATCCAAACTTACACTTACACACGGCTAATTTCCATTACAACAGATGGTTCAGTATTTGGGTTTAATATAGGTTTCCCAAATGTGGGCTGTTATCACTCATTTGTGTGTCTGTTTATATTTTAGTATACAACAGTAAGACTGAATGTAACATAAACATCCATGTACCAAAAGGAAAGGTGAAGAAAAATACAACTTAATATGCTATGAAATTTATAGGTGTATACTTAAAAAATACAATCTCTATATCAGGAGTTTTAATATAATAGATAAAAAATGTAAGTGTCTATTTTATCATTAAAATATTAATACTAATGTCAAATAATAAATGTAGGAGATTCAAAGTTTAAGAGTAAATACAGTCATATTTTGGTTTTGTAGCACTTTGTCTGACAACTGACAAGTAGGTATACCAGTGAAGCAAACTTCAATGTGATCTTGGCTATACCTTGTTCATATTGTAGCTGTGCAAATTCATTTAAGCATATGCCATACTTATATGATCTTATGCATACTGTCAACGCTTAGGAGTGTTATAATGTTTTGCTTCTAATATTCATAATAACTTTAAATATACACGCACAGACGTACAGATAGTTATGTACAATTTGAGTGTGAAAACTATCTTGGGTTGAGTTAGTAATTTTAACAGAAATTCATGAATGTGCTTGCTCCAAAGGATAAAAAAAAATAGGAAGGCATATGTTTAATGAAAAGAAGAGAAGCTAATGAAATTGGAGAATAAAACTGCTTAAAGTAGACACTAAAGATCAGAAACTAACAGATAAAATATTACTAAGGCAGAAATGCATACATATACTTTGGCAACATTTGTAAGATCCCATGTGGTAAGGTATTCTCTTAAACTCATTTGTCCAAATATTATATCTGATTGCCAGGAATTATTCTATGTCCATAATTACCTCAGGAATGAAAAGGGTAACAGTAATATCTTAGAAAAAAGCAATGGACTTCACAAACCCACTTTCTCCTAAAAGTTATCCTGTATGCTTAAAAGTTATCAGGCCCACTTTATTCAATAAAACTATGTATTTAATTTTTCAAGGATATCTCTAAACTAATAAAGAAACAAGTTAAAATACAAGTTTATTTTATTAAAAGTATTTTACTAACAAATTTCATGCAATATAAATAATAGATTCATACCTTGCACATAGAGTTTTCCAGATGATGTTGCTTGTCCAATTTCACTTATTATCTTGCAAACATAGGTTCCCTCATCCTCAGGTGTTGCTCGTCTAATAGTTAATGTTGTTTTGTTGTCCTTTATTTTGATGTGTACGTTCTTGGAGCTTCGGACTATTTTATCATTTTTATACCAAACAATGTCTGAAAGAAGTAAAATTGTTTTAAATAGCCTGTAACTTCAAAATATCTGAACAAGTTTGGTAAATCTTACTGCAGGAAGAAAAATATGGTAATTTCACTTCAAAAATGATATTGCTATAGATCTGGAAGGAGCCCTAAATCCTTTTTAGCCTTCAGAACTATATATATGGGTGTAAATAAATAACTGCATGAATTTTACTGGTAATAGATGGATCATAGGCAATTAATTTGAGATAAACCTATGGTCCATGAATAGAAATTTTAGAGTTATGCCTTAAAATTGCTAGGGTGTATGCACATCACTCGTCATGTCCATTTCAACTGTAAGGTATGAAAGGAATTAAGTGGAGGAATTCAAAGCCTGTGTATTTATCTAATGACCTTCCGCTCTGCTCACACGGCAATGTTGTGTAGTTGCCAAGCAAACTTTATTGCAATATACATGCTGGAATTAGTTCTTTCATACCATTTTGTGGCTAAACAAATAATTTTAGCAACATATGGTAAAGAAATAAAATTAATGACTCCTTTAAAATGAAGAATCCTTCTGGTTATGATGAAATAACTACTAAAATCTTAAACTTATGCTCCTCACAAATTAGCATTCCCCTTAGTTATTTATGCAATGAGTCTCTGAAAATGCAATTTTCCCTGATAGGATGAAATTCTCAATTGTTAAACCTCTTTTCAAATTAGATGAATGCAATAATGTTTCAAATTATAAACCAATATTTCTCTTGCAATTTTTTCAAAAGTTCTTCAAAAAGTAATGTTCATCAGTCTATATAAACACCTTGAATATAACAATATATTTGTCAATGATTAGTTTGGATTCAGAAAGGGAATATCAATAAATTTTATTTTTATTTATAAAACTATGTACTGTAAGAAAATTGGTACACAAACTTATAATTACATAATAAATTAAATTTACAATTCAAAACTTTACAATTCAAAACTTTACAATTAAATGGTCTGATAGATTTAATTGTTTGGGGAAAAATATTTATTTAAAAAAATAAAAATTACATGAATCTGAAAATACTGACAATTGATTCTGCCTTTAAGTTTATTTCATTTTCAGATTTTAGTTGTACTGGCAGAAATGTAATAACCTCTAGTGATTGTAACGTTGACAACAAGAGTGTTTTTGACTGAAGATGCGAAGAAATATTCACAAAATCGTGATTTCAATTAATAAGAAATTCACATAATTTTCTTCAAAGATAAGTGAAGTTTATGATACAAATAATTATGTTTGAGTAACATAAACTTATGTTTCAACTTAACACCAGGAAATTGCCATTAAAGTCCGCATACTCATACCCCTAACACCTTGTATACAGGATATAACAAAGAGATATGTCAAAACTTTGGGAAAACATTTTTTGTATATAGAGGATAAAAAATGTTATATGAACACAGGTCCAGAAATTGTATATTTCAGTGGTACAGCTCTTCTTCTACAACTCTACTTAATTTTTTTTTTGTGTAATTTACGTCCTCCAATGTTTAGTCATATCGGACGATGAATGGAACGGGTGAAATGATGCTCATATGAGCCCAGGGTCCGTAGAGCTTAGAGTTACCCGACATTTGTCTTTCAGGATAAGGGAAAACCCTGGAAAAAACCTTATCCAGGTAACTCACCCTGACCGAGATTCAAACTCGGGACCTCTTGAACATGAGGCAGACATTCTACCACCACGCTGCCGAGGCGGGCGCTACTTAAATGGTGGCATGTGTAATACATAGCTATCCTGTGGTCATAACCGTATAACAGAAGAGTGATTTAATAGTACATAGTAAACATTCACTTTTACCTCTGGTTAAATTGGATGGAGGTGATACATTTCATTTCATTTTATTACATCCATATGATCCAAAATACATAGGATTCGTCAACAGGTTTAACAAATACAATGTGTACACAACAATATAAAAATAATAAAATAATTAAGCAGAGGGTACCTATACTACTTAAGCTTTATTTAACCTTTTATACTCTTCTATAGAGTAGACTGGGTTTTCTACGAGGTACTTTTTAATTTCTTTAAGTTAAAATTTTTCTTATGTTATCTGTTTTATTTGATTTGGTGAATGATTGTACAATTCTTTAGATTTATTTTCTAAATTTTATTACTTAATGTTCCTCTTAATCTGTTTAAGAAATAATTTTGTTTTGTTCTTGTGTTATGTGTATGGCATTTCACCATTGTTGTCACAGTGCTAAAATACAGCATGTAATCTGCTTGTTAAGCCCCGGTATTCAGTTCATGCACAATGGATTTCCCTCTCATTTCAGACTTTCTGTCCATCGATTTCTGAATAGCAGGTTTCATGATAGATTTATATGAAGAGGTGAACAATTCCCTGGCCTCCATGCTCACCTAACTTAAATCCACTAGATCTTTATCTGTGGGGACATTTGAAATCTCTTGTTTATGTAACTCCAGTTGCAGAAGTAGACTCTTTGTGTTTGTATTGTGGAAGGCTGCCATACAATATGAAATTCTCCAAGCCTAACTCAGGGCATTAGGGAGTCCATGCAAAGGAGGTTGAGGGATGCTTGGAGCTAATAGAGACCATTTTGAATATGTGCTCTGATTTCCTGTTTTCCAACCACTCTGTCATTGAGCATTGTTGTATGAGGTTACAGCTGTAGCAAAAGTGCTCTAAAAAGGAAATAATTTCTGGGCCTACGTTCATATAACATTTTTTATCCTCTATCAGCAAGAAACTTTTTCTTAAAATTTTGACATACCTTTTTGTTACAGTATATATATACTATTTGTTATTACAACTTTTATAATTAAGTTACCTAATAAATTTGATTATCTTTTTACTGTAAATAATTATATGTTTACAGCATTCAAGATTTAACTTGCAGAACATGTTTTGTCAATAAATCAAAATTGACTTACCTGGCACAGGATTGCCAGAATATTGACACTCAAATGTTACTTCCTCAAGCTCCCTAGCTCTAACATCCCTCACTTCTTGGATAAATGAAGGTACAGATTGAGATGCTGAAAATAAAAATACAACATTGTACTGATGTCATTAAATATGGGTAGGTATGATTTATAGCAATGCAAACCTATGATGAACAATAGTAAGCACAAATATTCAAAATGATGTATTTTTATTTTTAGATTATGAAATATTTAACATAATTTAGAAATTTTATGGTAAATATCCGATAAAATACCTAGAGAAAGAAGTTAATAATAGTAAGTTCCCTTGTACAGGTGTCATATACCACATCATTTCTCTATCACACATATGCAATCAGTCTGCAAAACATGATGTGCTAGCTCTGAGACAAGTGAGAAACTTACTTTATGGATGCGCCTCATATTGTTTAATGTTGTTCATTTTTAACTTCCAATCCCAAAGGTTTTTAATGGCATTATTTTATAGAGATTTGTATAATTTACTTTATATATTGAACCCCTAATTTAAAAACAATCACTTAGACATGAAATATTTTGACTTAACCACATTCATTGCTTTTTTGAAAAATGAACCACCTTACTGAACAAAGGCAACATGTCTGCATTTCCTAATTTGACAGCAGAAATAAAGAACTGAATAAACCTTTGACTCATCTGCAGTAAACTGAAAACTGAAGGTTACCAGGCCCATGATACTACACATAAAAGCTCTCCTTATCTAGTAAATGATCTATTGACCTACTTAAAAAAATAATGAAATTACAAAAAATGAAATGTTAGTCTAGTGGCTTTACTGAAGTAAGTGATTCAACTGCTGCAATTCTATGAAAAAATACTGTGATTTAAATGTTTAATAACCTTGTTTAAAGTGTAGGACCTACATGCCTATTATGAGACTAGAAATGCACTATAACATTAAACAGCAAACAATTGGAAGTAACTGATGTAAACTACTTAAGAGAGCAAATTGTGCACCCAAAGGAAATTAAAACTCAACAATTTATTGTTTTTCTAAGCTTCGAAATATTTAAAATTTTATATTTTCTTTATGCCTAAAAATTTTGTAATGAGTGATGGTACAGATTGATCTGAATTTACAAACTAAGTTTCTTGCAGATACTGATATTACGATGAACCAATTGGCACAAATGTCACTTAGAATTAAATTAATGCTTCATAATCTGTCAATTGGTCAGTTAAATGACAGTTAAACTTTGCTTTGCTTAGAAACTTTCCTAGCAACAAATATATTCTAAGTGTTTTTGGTCTTTCAGCCAGGTGAATTTATGAATCATCAAGTTTTGAGAGTGTGCATCTCTTCCCTTTTAAGCACTTAGCTTCCTGAAGATGGGACAGATATCCTGAAACGATTATTCATAAACTAACCTGGCTGAAGGCCTGAAAACACTTAGTACAACAGTTATAGACTGCATCTTGTATAGACATCTCCCTCCACTGAGGATTCAGCAAAGGTTGAGACCTGCTTAGAATTGATCATATCATGCAATGAATAAATAAGTGGATGAAAATGATAAGTGACAATATAAAGAAGTTTGTAATAAACCTTATGTGTCTCCATTAACTTTAACTTTACATGTGCAATATGAACTGTACCCAGTTTTTGATTTATGTTTTCTAAGAGAAATCAGAGAATTAACAAAGAAAATTGCAAAAAATTAAATTATTAATAGAAATGAAATTGAAACAATAGAAATGAAATTCCTTACATATGTTGCTGCATATTCCTTCACAGACCATAAGAGAAGTGAAACTATCAGAGAACAACTCAAAATATTTAACTTAAATGATAAAATTAAGAACTACAAACAAAATTGTCACGACTACATACTCAGCATGCAGAATAATAGACTGACAAAACAGGCAATGCAATAAAAAGAACCCACAGGAGTATGTTGGAAGACCTCGATGGCAATGGATGACTTCTGAGCCGAAACAGGTCAAATTAGCCTATCTTGATGAAGATGATGACGATGTGGATGATTGATGATTGATGAATGATGATGATGATGATGATGATGATGATGATGTTTGCCCACTGATCCTTTACAAATAATCACTAATAACAAAGATTCATGTGACTTGTTTGCATGAGTTCAGAACCAAGGTAAAAATAACAATGGCAACTAAAATTAAAAATCTTCTTTAAGAGTAAACTGTAAATAAATTATACAGATAAAATAAACATAAAAATATCTATTCTATCACATTTACAAGAGAACAAGAAAGCAAATTTTATAATTTTGGCAAACAGACATCTCTCTTACTGAAAGCATTAAACTAATTTATATGATAATATTCATACTTTATTATGAACTTTTACATACCTAATGACTAGAGCTGTAAGGTACTGTCCTGGTATTTACCAGCCCTCTCCACAAATGAAGCTTCTGATCACTGGTCTAAGTAACACATGAAACAGCAAACATGCTATTAGTTAGTTATTAGCAGGAATTTCAACTCTGAGAAACCATCAAGCGCACACAAGAAGCTGATTAGGAAACTCCAACAGCTTAATTATTGGGTTCAATAGTAAAGGTTAGAACAAATTCAAAGGAACTGAGTGAGCATGTAAAACATACCTTATATTTTTTGCTACAGTGTTCAAACAGATTTTCCTTAACAGATTAAATCTAAAGCAATATAAAAATATTTTGCAATGGGATATCTGGCACAAGCTGTTTTAAGCCCTCATGACAAAATTAATGGATGGTAAATCTCCTTTCTTCCAAACAATTATGTTTGCTTACAATAAAACAAAACTAAATATACTTCACCATAAAATTATGATTCGTTATGATTCCTTTAAAATCACTTTTCACATTTGCTAAAGCTTTAAAAGCAGTACTTTTAGAATGCATTATTTTGCAAGATCTGAAAGTGAATATGCCTGTACTTTAATTTACAGCACTGCTTATTTCTTTACATGCATGCAAAGATAGAATAAAGCAAAGGAGAAATCACAGCTGGCTGTCTGGTAAAGCTAGAACTTCACTATAAGAATGCAATTCAGATGGGACGTTCAGTGATTTTACTTTTCTTATGTAGTAATAAGTTTTTAGAAATACATTATTTGATATTGCAGATATTTTTGACTGATAACTTTCACTTTTTAAATTATATTTTCATCTACTTCTTCCAGTTGGGACCATTAGAGATTGACAGGCAACTGGAAAATTGTCTGAGGCACAAAGCTTTTCACCCCATGTTGTAACTGTAAGCATTACATTGAATAAAAGTAGGTTCTCTGTGAACTTAGGGTTTTTATTTGTTAAACATTGCCAGAGCCATAGCATTTTGCAGTCTCATTTGTCATTAGATGGAAGCCTTTAGTCCACCATGATCAAGAAATGGAAATATATAAATTATCCCAGTAGTGCCGGTAGTTAATATTTATTGAACAAAGCATTAAATGAAATAAATTTCTTGTGTGAATAGAAATGTAATATATTTATGCAATAACAAATTATGCAATGATAAATAATTTTATTGCAATAAATGAAAGATTTGTATGGAGAGATAAACTTTGTGATCTGCAGTTAAAAGCTATAGTATTAAGCAAGTTTTCCAATTAGTTGAGAAATTATATGCTATTATGTTCTGCTTGATGAAAAACAGATGCTGGTGAGCTGTTGTTGCCAGGCATCATACTACCTCTCTGTAGTCCTCATTAAAGTTGTAACAGTGAGCAATACACACATTTTCAATGGACAAGTTTAAAAATCAACAAAATTTAAAATGCAATAACAGTTAATTATCTTTAAAAATTATTATTTTGTTCTTGTTCTTTTTAAAGAAAAAAATCAATTCATTAATCAAGCACTAAGTAAATGTTCATTTTAATGTGATCTGGTAAATTATTGAATGGTTTACCACCTCAGCTCAAAATTAAATGCTTGTTAACCTAATAAGGGACACTTTTGACCTTGAACACTTGAAACTGCACAAAAACATGCTTAGAATAACAAACGACTGTAAAAACAACAGTGGTGTGTGCAAATGTAATTAGTATGGCTTTTCATATTTGACTAAGTGAATGCAAAAGTAATTTGGAATGTGATATCATGACTTTAGTGAGGGGTGAACATTGTTCTCTTTCTCTTTGTTTAAACCATTATATCAAAATCCTACATCTGTACTTTGAAGACTAATATAATCACTATCAGACATGTAGTATATGTACATTTAGCTCTGTTATAAGTACTTTATGCTGAGGGTTTTTAGCACTGTTGATTGAAAATGTAATTACACCTGATGTCATTGAGTTACGTATAATTTCCCTTCTACAGTATTGATATCTTGTTACTTTATTTCTCTGTACTAAATCTCACAAATACAACATTTTGTGTGGAAATGACATAGACCACAGTTTTGCTAAGCATGTTTTTGTGCGCTTCCGAGGATTTGAGGTCAGAGGTGTCCGTTGTAAATGAAATAAGATTAGTAAGAATATGACTTTTTCACAGTCCTATGTTTCTATGGATACTGTCGCAACTTAATTTTAATCTTGATGCTGTATGTTTTAAACATTAAATATAATTTAAAAAATTATAATTAGTAGCTAAACTTTATATTAATATATCATAGCAGAACTAGTTTCACAAATCCATCATTTACATCATCAACCAGCTTATTTATTACCATTGTTATTGTTACTGCTGCTAGTAACAGAATTTACACTGAATTTTGGCATTTATAGAAAATCCACTCTTACTGATAATTACATAAAAAATAAAGTTTTACCCCTTTTACGCACATATTTGCTATTTTTGATAGTTTAATTTATAGGTTAATATACTGCTTATAACCTAGGGTTAGGTGTATGGGGACTGAATTACTATTCAATGGTGGGCAACATAACATGATAGGATTTTCAGGATTTAGGAATATATGGCATATTTCAGTATGGATTTTATAATTGTAATCTTGATTTTGTATTTCCATTTGTTGATATAAAAGGAAATAAATTATTATTACTACTGCTTATACAAGTAGAATTTAACAGAAAATATCAACACATTATTAATGTGCTTTAATTAAGGTTTCACTATAGTTGTATATATAAAAAGATAGAAACATTTAAATATAAAAATCTATTAAAGACATTGTACTATGCAGAAAATAAAAGATGATTATACTTTTAAAATTTCTTATCTATCATCCTTAGCTAATAACAAATATACGAAAATTTTTAATAACAGAATAATTTTAGTTACTCAAAATAAATTTAATATAAAAAATTTGATAACACATTCTTGGAAGATAACAAAATTTCTAATTATACAAATATTTATGATTATTTACTAAGCATAAAATTAAAATCATGCAATTATAAAACAACTGAAATAAGAATGAAGTAGTAAGAACTTTATCTCTCATTGTCAAGTATTATAATTATGGCACTTATAATGTAATAAAATATAAAGTATTGAAATTATATGCAGAATTTATGTATATATATAATTTTTTTCTCAAAAATGAAGAATACTTTACTGTTAATAATGCTTCTACTTTTAATATTTATACTTATTATATGCTTATGGTATTCCACAACATTTAATACAATTAATAATAGTCAACATGGGTTCCTAAGTGAGAAACCTACTAGTTCAGCAGTAATAAATTTTGTTGAAAGTATCTATGATTATGCTGGACTGAAGAGAAGTTGGAATGGGACTATTTTTGGATCTAACCAAAGCTTTCAACAGGGTGGATCATGATTTTTGCTAAATAAACTACACAAATATGGTGTAACGAGGGTGGGCTTCAATTGGTTTAAATCATACATGTAAGAGAACAGGTACCTGATATCAATTTTATAGAAAAAGGCCAAACAGAAATCAAGAAGAAGCTATCACAAAAAAAAAGACATGTAATATCAGAGGTTCCACAAGGATCTATTCTAGGCTCCCTGTTGTTCTTTATATATATAAATGATCTGCCATTGTGTCTTAAAAACGATGTGGATGCAAAAATCACAATTTTTGTGGATGATACAAGTATTTTCATTGCAGCAAATGATGATGACCGCCTCAAAGAAAATGTAACATCAGCTGTAGAAAAAATATTAAACTGGTTTGAAGTCAATAGGCTGCTTGTAAATGAAGAGAAAACAATAGCACTCAATTTCCAACACAAGGCATGTAGAAAAATGGGAAATTATTGCATCTCAATTGGTTCAAAGTCGGTAAATTTTGAGCATGAAGCTAAAGTCTTAGATTTTATGGGTAGACAAAAGTTTATGCTGGGACAAACATATTGAAAAGTTAGCAGTGAAGCTGAGCCGAACTTGCTTTGTTCAGCTGAGAACTCAAGTACATTTAAGGTGCTCAGAACATGTTACTTTGCTTATTTTCATTCTCAACTATCATTCGGTCTAACACTGTAGGGAAATGCTACTAACAGTAAGATAATATTTAAGTTACTAAAGAAGGCGTTAAGATTAGGTTGGTATTCCAAAAACAGTAAGCTGGAGAAATCATTTCAGCAATTTGAGTATCTTGATCCTACCAAGTTTATATATGAAACGTTTATTAATTTATATGACGGCTAATAGTGTAAGCTATGTCACAAATGCTGAAATACACACTCATAACACATGTAATAGACATGAATTACATTTGACATCTATATTCATAAAACTAAGTTGTTTGAGACTTCAGTCAAATATATAGGTTTAAAATTATATAACAACTTGCCAAGTCAATTAAAAGACATAACCTCTGTAAGTAGTTTAAGGTAGAACTTCACAAATTCATTCTGAAAAATGAGTTCTACTCAGTGAATATTGTGAGTATAATTCAAGTTAAGTGTAAATCTATCAGTTGTTTACAATTCACTAAACTAATTTATTCTTGTTTCATAAGATCAGGAATTCAAGATTAATCAACAAAGAAGAAAACTCCTTACAGTGCAATACTAGTGTCAGTTCCTGAATAAATAAATTGATATATGATTGTACACATTGTATTAATGCTTCCAAATGTGTACAGTAATCTGTGTGAGTTAGTAGTAATCTTGATATAGTAAAAAAAGTTATAGAAGTAAACTGTAAATATTGCATAATTTTTTTCTAATATTTTGATGATATTAAAATTCTGTATGAATTCCATGGCTAATAAATAAATAAATAAAAAAAAAAATACTAACATAGGTTATCAACAACAGGTTAGGAATTCATTACTTGAGTAGAAGCAATGGGGAAGTAAGTATCCAATGTTGCCTTTTTTAAGTACTGAAATTTTGGACCATTGTTTATGAGAAGGCTACAAATTTTGCAAGCAGTTTGCTTCTGGTTGTCTATACACAAAGCATTAGATCCATCAAAATGTAAACAGTTGTGGATATGAAACACGGGTAAGAAAGGAGGCACAATCGGCTGATCATTGTAAGCATATACTCAGATGAATAAACAACTACAGCAGGGCAATGCTACTGAGTAAGGAACATTTGCAGCTTCATGTTTACATATTTTCTCTTTACGCAATATATACGGTGCCAACAATGTTTACTACATGGACGTATTCTATCTAATATTTATTTTATCTTGACAATACTTAGAATATAATTTTTGTATAATATGAACATGTATATCATTTAAATATACAATGTGTTTGTATATTTAAAAATATATGAATGTGCATTTCCAAGAGTACCAGTAGCTTGTATGTTTAGTGATACAATCCTCCGTAAGATGTCTTTTGGGGGGGGGGGGGGGGGGAGCTGCTCCTGTGCATGCACCTATTGCAGTGAATCACCATGCACATCTTGAAGTAACTGAAGGTGAATCCTTTGCAATTTGCAGTAAGACATTCCTTATATCATAAAAAACTGTGTTTTACATCACTAGATGAGATAGATGTAGAGTGATAATATTTTATGTTTGTTAATTCCACCATTGAAGACAGCAGGACAAAGTGCAAGGTATATGCGTACAGACTTTCCAGGGAGTAGGGGTAGGCGTGGAACCTCTGACAGCAGTTGCAGCTAAACCTAATTTGCATTTGTTCTGGTGTTAGTGCTTCCTTAGCCTGCTTATGACTTTACATTGGTGAAACTAAATGTCATTTGGACACTAGAGTGAAAGAACATTTCCAAAATGTTTAATACAAATGCATTGTTAAATCCACTGTTAAATATTTATTTTGAAAAATTAGGATCACATAATCAATTTAAAAATGCTGCCAATCAATTCTGTCATTAAATTTGATTTATTTTCAGTCAATCTCTCACCTATCGGCAGTAGCAATAAAAGAAATAAACAAGTTGTCTGATGATGCATACAATGGATTTGTGAAACTGGTCTTGTTATGATATAAGTTAATAACAGATAAGTGAACTTTAGTCACTATTATACTCAATTGAATTATGTTTGGTTTACTATCAATAGCTTCAGTTTTTTTATTTTTGCTTTTATAAAGTATAATATTAAAAAAATGTGCAAAGTAGAAGAGAATATACCTGACTTTTATTGTTAAAAACCTGATTGTTGTAACATTTTTGAAAGACCAGAGAACATTTTTGATATTGCTATGAAATATGTGTTGCCTAAAGGTTGATTAGTACAGTAAATCCTCGTTAACCTGGACCTCTTTAACCTGGACCAGTTAAAAAAAAATGTTGTTTAGCGTAGTATATAAGGACTTGTTTTACAGACAATAAATTGCTATTCTCAATAGGTACCTTAATCGATTTTTCTTGCCAGCAGGCAAATTCATTGCACTCACCCCACCTACTTGGGACCAGGTTGGAAGAGAAACTTTGATAAACTCACAGAAAAAGTTGTGGCCTGATGCGTGTGACTTGCCAGAAAACAAGATTGAAGAAGAAGAGAAAATAAGTGTGGAAGAAGATTTTATAGACATTTTTAAAAATATTGATGGCTGTTCCGATGTTTTCTATAAACACACATTAGTAATTAATGTTATCTTTAAGCTTTCCGATTTCTCACTTTTTTAAGTTTTCAATCTTTATGCTAGAAAGTATACATCAAAAGATGAATGAGTTGATGAACTTGATATGGTATTGAATTTGAGAACCAGAGCTGCTAAAGCTATGAAATAAACATCTGAAAGTCTGAAGGAAAAGCCCAAAGCTTGGCTTTTAGCTAAACAGCTTGATCCAGCCAGGATTCTTATTCAGGTGTGCTCCATTTTTAAATTGGTTATTTAATATCACAGCAACCATAGACTGTCCTTTTTTATAACAAACGATAGGGTCATGTTAAGCATATACATTCCAACTATTTATGTAGCTTGAACATCACTTTTACATATACATATTTAACAACATATTTAATTAAAATTGGTTTAAGTGTATTTACTACACATCTTAATCAAATTCAAACCATATACCTTTACCTAGCAAAACTTTAAAGTTTTTAGCCTCAGTATTAATTTCTACATTTTTATAGATGCTATTTAAATTAGGACATATTAAAAATACTTCAAATTTTAATTAGATTCTAATATATTAATAGTACGTACTAATTCTATTCAGTATTTGTGAGACAAATACTTTTGGTATACAGGCATGAATAAAAATATGTACCATTTTAAATTGTAATATAGCTGTATATTGAAATATGCAATTTTGACATTATTTTCTTTTGTCATTAAACTTCAAAATGTCTGTTCTAAAGATGTATTAATGATTGTTAATGAAGTGCTATAACATAACTGCAATTAGACCTGAAGTAAATGAGAGAGAGAAAGAGGAATATTAAAGAGTTTGAGTAAGGAGAATTATTATGTCCAAATTGATAATAATGCAGAAAAATTGCATGGAATACAGATTTAAGGGATGTAAGAGGAAAGCTTTATGTAAATGAATGTTCAAAGCAAAGAGCAAGAAGTCAGAAGAAAAAGTTATCACTATGCTCTAAACCTAAATGTTTGAATAAAAAGGGCTTATCAGAGTATATATTTACTTGTCAATTTGAGAAGAAGGAATTGTCAAATAACATTGAATTATTTTTAATCCTATATTTTGTAAAATTTCATTCTTCTAGTTAACCAAAATAAGGTCAAAGAAGTACTTTCACAACAATCAAGTTTCAACAAGTCATGAGCATTCCTGGTTAGTAAATTTATATTTCCTAAAATGGCAAATTTAAAGTATGACTATTTAATATGGTGAATTATACATGGTTATTTGTGTCTAAAGCAAAGTGAAGATCTGTTTTTATAACTAGGATATTGTAAATGATAATTTTCACCTGATAGGGTACATTGCTCATCTTCATCTGAGTGATCATCATCAGACGTAATGAACGCAGCAGCTAATCCCTGTCCTTCTGTAGTCATGCACTGACTTTCGAGTAACAGGAATTCTTGGAGTTCTTCTTGGCTATCAGCCATGTGTAACTGATGGAAGCCTGCAGGATCCAATTCTCTGGGCTCTAAGGGAAACAACCTAGGATCCTCAGGAGTGTTGTAGTATGCATTTGTGCGCAGTGGACTGAAGACAGGAATTTTAGAACGAGGGAAAGTCTGATACTTAGTACTTAACTTGCCACTCATTTTGCTATCTTCTGTTTGTGAAGTGAAAACTTCACATGAGGCTGATAACAATTTCATTGTAAATATACCTTCATTTTCCATTTTTTTGGTTCCTACTCCATTGCTTCCCTCATTACAGCTGCTACCAGTCGATGGCTCACTACTTTCTTGTATAGGTGACAACGCATAGAAACTGCTTGAATTTACAGTCTTATTGGCTTCACTCTCAGAGACATAGATAATTTCAACAACTTCCTCAGACTTCTCCTTTCGTTCATGAATGTGCAAGGAAGGTATCATTCCTGTTATATTATGTTCACTTTTATTATCACCAGTTTTATCTTTGTCACTCCTGATGTTCATTTTTGTTTTTATTTCTGATACATTTGTTAATGTCACTGTATTATTATCACTGTTTGGTTTATTACTTTCAAGAGCTTCTATAGCAGCTGTGATGGAAAGTCTGTGAGAATTCAAGTAATCAGTAATGATGAGATGGGCATATTCTGATCCTACTGTAGCACAACTTACGGATTCACTATCACAGACAGGAGATGGTTCTGTAGGGGAAGATATATTTATGGTTGGTTGTGAAGCAACAGGAGTGGTTATAAGCCTGAAGGGAGCAGCAGTTTCATGCAGGCCATCTGAACAAGAGCTTTCATTGGATATAAACACAGAATCATCTCCCTGTGAAATTTCACCCAAGGAAAAAGTGCTGCCTTCCCTCCTACTGGACCTCTGTTGGCATCGTCTCCTGGTTCGAACTGAATTGGCTGTTCCAATCTCCAGGCTGTCTACCGACAGCATGTCAGTATCACTACTACCATGCTTGGACATCATGCTAACAGCCACACCATGCTCTGGTACATTACCTCTTAGTGCTTCTTGTAATTCCTCCATATGTACAACCCATTCCGGTTTACGGTATTCTTTGGTTCCAAGAATACCTGTTAAAAGAAATATTATCTTTTGTTACTATACAGCTTAGGACAGGACCTATAGCCTATGATTGTTAAAAAGTTTTAAGATATTTAAATCTGTGCTGGCACATGAATCTATTTAATTGATTCAATTACACAAAAAAGTATTTTAAAACTGTTACATTTTATAATACAGTGCAGATATGCCTGTCTATTCTAAAAAGCACACTACAGAATAACTTTTATTCAAATACATTACATACTAATAAACACCTAAGCAACATAACCAATCATATATTCCAGTGTTTGCACTTGTGTAACGTCACAATGTGTCAAGATTGTTAAGCACAGTGATATAATCCTGAAAATGAATAAGTTAAGCTTAAATGTACTGTAAGGTGTATTATAAGCATGTGGAAAATGGTGGGTTTTGTGGTGGGTGCATTGTGTGGTGCAATAATAATGTACGCTTGCTTCGCTAAGAAACAGGGCAGAGGAGCAGGATAGAAGGGCTGCAGAAGCTACACATTATCATTCTTCCCAACACCATTAATAATAGCTGCAAAAAGAAAGCATCATATAATTTAAAATATATGCCATAAAATAATTAACTTCGAGTAACAAACAACCAAAATTTATATGTTCACAATTAAACTACTTTAAAATTAATTTTAAGACAGATTACTTTATAATACACACAGAGAACACAAATATATATGTACATATTTTAATAAAGGTTCTCTATATTTAACTTTTCAAAATATGAATTGAAATATTTATTATTATGTTGACTCTAAAGATGCCAGTTATAGGCAAATAATATAACAACCATGTGACTGTGATGAGAGGCCTTTTGAGCTTCTTATGTCATTGCAGAATTCAAATTAGGCTTAAAGATCTTCTTAATTCACATTTTTGATAATATGCTTTATACAGTTCAACATCACTCTAAAACATGCACATAGGTTTCGGATCTCTGTGTAATTTATGCTTTATTAAAGAAGGACTTTTAGCTTTAATTAACATGTGAACTTTAGAAATGTTTAGCTGAAGGAAGTATCAAATCCTTATTTAAGTGCAAATATTCAAAGAATGGATAGTTCATCTTCATCTTCAAAATTCATTATGTTTGTCAACAATGTAGCATATACAAAATTGCTTTAACAAAATCTGATGCATAAACAGTACAGCATAAATTAACAAACCTTCTACTACAAGCTCAGTCGTAGTTGAAGCTACGCCTAGTTCATTTTCAGCAGTACATGTTATCTCTCCCATATCATCAGGATATACTTCAGGAATGATTAAAACAGAAGTACCGTCTTCATATTCCTCAAGCTGAAAATCATTTGAAGGAGTAATCTCTACTCCTTGTTTCAGCCAAGTCACTTTAGGCTTTGGAGTGCCTTTGACCTTTACTTCAAACCTGAAAATAGGAAAGACAAATAATAAAGGCCTGAGGACTTTATTACTGTTAATAGAAGTAAGCCTCTTATGCTGCCTCTGGTTCAAATCCTATCTGAGTAAAAATACTTAGCTGTATCTTTATTCATTTTTCCCTAAAACTTTAGAGTAGGTTATAATTTTAGATATCATGTCTTTGAACTCGTTTATACATTAATTTTTTTTCACTGTCTACAACTGAGAAATGTTTAAAAGAATACCAAATGATAAAGATGGTGATTCAAAAAATAGTTATGATGAAAATGGAGAGGACTATAGTAACGATATTGATAAAAATGTTTGTGATTCTCAAGCAGTACCCAGTGATTATCTATATTAAATCCATAACAAATTATACAGTAGGAGGTTGATAAATAATTGCAAAGATCGTGGACAACTATTGGAATATGTTTCAGCATACGCAGTACAACAATGAACTTCATGCGCTCTCCATTCAACATGAACACCCTGGTCTTTTCTGCATTGTTAAATCCTATCTTCTACTCATAATCTACTGCTTGAATTATCATATTTACTTGTTTACACAATGTAAACAAACATAACCACAATGTACCTAGCAACTAAGCAGGCTGAATAGAACAAATATGTAATAAACATTAAAAGCAGAAGCATTATTAACAGTGAAGTATTCTTCATTTTTGAGTTTGATTTATGAGTCACTCATAAATCAAACTCAAAAATATGTAATAGTTTCTTAATAACATTCCTTGTAAGCTAATTGCACTGGAATCCTACAACAAACATTGCTGACATTTTAATTTACCCTACTTTTATTATGTGATGTAACTAGGCATTGTTGAAGAATTGTATATTTGCTCAAAAAATTAATTTTCTCAGCATTATTAAAATTTGTTTATAGGCTAAAAGTACAAGCCCAATCAATGCATGTATATCAACACGCCCCATATGGCAAATGAGGTCTTCGGGGTAACCTCACCCCACCACGTGATGACTGGACCCATTTCTCAACTGAAGGCACCCAGAGGGCAGTGCCCATTACCACTACTGACGGGGTGACAGCAAAGATGTCGGTGAGGTGAGTGGACCTACAGTTTATACCGTGGACACTGAACCACATTGGGCATAGGGGACAATTCACATGAGCTAGACAGAGGTGCGGTTAGGGCCGACTTAAAATCGAAACCCCAGAGCCAGGAATCAAACTTGAATCCTCAGCATGAGAGTCGCAAATAAAACCACTGCACCACCCTGATGCCGACAAGCCCAATCATTGATGAGAACATTTCACATCAATAGCACTTCCCATTCCAAAATACTTGCAATGGAAGTTTTAGAAGATTTATCCTGTACATCACTATTGGTATATTCTTATAAAACAAAAATCCAGAATACAAGCAGATGCCAAATCAGATAAGTAGTATTTTACAAGGCTTATGTACAATATCAACATTATGCTGATTTTAATATAATTTACTATTTCTTCTCTAGCTTTCTATACCTTGCATTTATTTTACATAGATTTCTTTATGGCCTCTGAAATCAGTATTAAATTTTTCTTACTGCTTTGTCTTATATTAAAATTAATGCACTTTCTAAACAAATATTTGTGCTCCTTTGAACTTTCCTTTTTCATTACTAACTCAAACTCTTTGTAATTTCTTTTTGGAATATTACAATTTCTACATGACATTTTATCATATTTATTTCAGCCAATGCTATAGTATTTACGGCTGGCATATGATTTTATTGCTAATAATAATAATAATAAGTCAGATATTGTTGCATCCAGGTGCCAAATATCAATAATATGATATTTATAAGGTAATCAATATGTTTAACAAGTTGTCACACAATATACAACTCAACTGTTAAAATATCCAGGTACATTGTCACAACATCCATTTTATTGTAAGTGAAAATTTCTTCAAGCAGGTATTATGGTACAATCAATATAAAATGTATTAATATTAGAATGTGTTACATATCACATAATATGTTACATATTATTAAATTTATCCCTGTGAGGTCTCCAGATTTGAAACAAGACTACTTTAGTTCACAGTTGCTAAGGATATTTGATTATGAAGTTAATGGTTTTATTTCTGTAATTTGGTAGTTGACAAAATTTAAAACATTTTATAACCTGCTTTCTGAGGTGTAGTATGTAAAGTCTTAGAAATATGTCATATTTCTCTCACTAAATGAAGTAAAATACATAATTTACTTTTTTTTATACATAAAATATACCAGTAGGCAATACCAACTTTGTTTTGGAAAAAAAGCGGTTATTTATTTATGGAATGTCATGTTAAAGCACATGCATGGCAAATGCCTACTATCTCAGTTCATCTTTTCAATTTTTATGAAAACACCTAAAACTTATAATTTTGAATACCTGTACAATAGCAAATTGTTTACCTTGCAAGCTCTCCATCACGAACAGGTACAGCCTTTTGTAATGGAATGGTAAAGCTTGGAGCTCTCTTGATATGATCCTCTGAAATTTCAGTTGGCATTTCCTGATTAAAAAAAATAGAATGCAATGAATAAGTAAGCACAAATGAATATTATGCTATTGCATAAAGTAAATTATTAAGAAGATTGACATTAACTTTTACAGGTGACTATTTTTAGTATGTAGGCCTTTGACTGTTGCTTTAAAAAAGGAATGCATATTCATGGTTTTTGGTGTGTTCAAACTATAAAGCTGCTAAATTCTATCAAAGTATTATTGCTGAACTTCTGAAAACTGGAGCATCCTCCAGAAAGTGGATATCTTTTATAGTGAAACATTTATTATATTTTGTATTTTTAAAGATAAAATAAGAAAATATTATGAGAAGAGTTATAAACAAGAAGGCATAATATTTAATTTTTACATAATGAAAAATGACAGTATTAAAGAAAACTGCCATTTCAGTTCATTTGTAAATGTAAACCCCAGAGAACCCGTGAGAGGAGAATGGGCAAAGGCTTTTTTTTTTTTTGTGTAATTTTACGTCCTCCAGTGTTAAGTCATATCGGATGAATGAAATAGGTGAAATGATGCTCAAATGAGACCAGGGTTCATAGAGCTTAGAGTTACCTGACATTCGTCTTTCAGGATAAGGGAAAACCCCGGAAAAATCCTTATCAAGGTAACTCACCCTGACCGAGATTTGAACTCGGGACCTCTTGAACATGAGGTAGACACTCTACCACCATGCTACCGAGGTGGGCGCAAAGGTCCTTGATAGGTATGTAGTCCTTTGGAGTTCATCTTAAAGTCAAAAGCAAACAGTAGAAAAAATATGATTCACTAATAGAGGTGGATATTAAATTAGATAAAAAGGGCAACAACAGATGAGGTTATCACCTCCTTTAGCCAAATAAATAAAAATTGTTGGATACTTTAATCATTTAATTTACAAAATGTAATTATTATTATTATTATTATTATTATTATTATTATTATTATTATTATTATTATTATTATTATTATTATTATTATTATTATTATTATTATTATTATTGATATTAATTATTATTATTATTATTATTATTATTATTATTATTATTATTATTATTATTATTATTATTATTATTATTATTATTATTATTTATTTATTATTATTTTCTTTACACAAGACTTAGTTTTCTATATATGCAATCACACTAGCAGAACTTAAGAAGCTAATCATTTGACTCTTTTTCCTCTTCTGATATATAAATCTCTTGATAAACCAGGACTACCTATAATGGCAATTACTGCTGTCATATAGTTTTTTAAATATCTTTTAATGTAAGTAAAATATATATCCTGTAAATTTACCTTCATTTAACTGTTGCTTTATTCTTTAACAAAGTATTGCATTTAGCCAGTAATTTTCCGATCCTTTGGAATAAATTTTTACCTTCAATTAATTCTAAATCATGTTTCACCAGAGGATTGCCTTTAAGACTAAAAATTTAGTGCTGGTTTTTGTTTTGTTTTGCTATTTCAGCTAGAATTTACAAAAGAATTGTTTGCATTATAATTTGCCTGTCTCTGTTCTTGGCTTTAAGATAACTGTAATTATGCATTTAACATGGATAATTTGGTTGGAGATATGTGTTTTGTGATACATATATGTCTCTTTTTATTACAAAAACATTGCTTAAAATACCTTCTTTATTTCTTTCCTATGTTCTGAAGGAAGCAAAATTAATGAACGTGTAGTGTCTAATGCCCTCTTTTATTACATGCAGCACTACAGGCGATGACATTGATGATACATGAAATGAAGATGGAGCACTGGTGGAATGAGATGGCAGGGGAAAGCGGAAATCCAGGAGAAAACCTGCTCTAGTGCCATGTTGTGCACCAAAAATCTGAAATGCGGTCAGCTGGGATTGAACCTGGGATGCCTTGGTGAGAGTTAAGCAGTCTAACTGCTTGGCCACTGCATTGTCTTCTGAAGGAAGCAAAACGAAATGAAGGAAGAAAAAGAATAAAAGAAAAATAATGAAAAACAGAATGAAAGAAAGAAAATGAAATGATGGGAAAGGAAATAAAAGCATAGCAAATAAAATATATGCAGACTAATTAAAAAGAATGCCATTAAGATTGAGTTTTGTTTTACTTCCTAAAAGTTATATGAACTGCTACATGAGAGATGATATAAAAGACAATTTTTAAAAAGCTTTTATTTGTAAATTAACAACCATTACAACATTCCAGTTTCAAAGAACAGTCAACCACAATACATAAGTTTTCCTATAATAAGTTTTTATTAGAAATGAATGTAATGAAAACGGTCCTTCTGTACAGTCAGTAAAGTAATAAATATTTCACACCGTCAGCATCATTTTTTAACATGACTGCAAAGCACCAGTTTTCTATGAACATCTGGACCTTTTCACACTAACAGTGCAATGTAGCACTGTCAGATGCATATTCAAAATTGGAAAACTCAAGTCTTCTTGTATACACTATTTGTAACAAATTTCACTCACATGGTGAGAAGCAGAACACCCATTCAACATTGAAATGAATAAATGGGATTACATTTTGGCATGTTAAAAAAAGTTTTTCCAAGGAATTTCAAGTTCCATAATCTGGATCATAGATTGAGCGCCAATAAATTACCTTTTCAGCTAAAAGATCCTCTTCAGAACCACTTTGGCCAGTGACCAGTGATGTTCCAATTGTTACTGAAGCAATTTCAGAATCTGGAACATATTCATAGGCTGGAAAAAATGAATAAAGATTTTAATTGAGATATATTAAATCCGATGTGACTGAATATAAAAATGATTATTTTGTTGGTCATCCATAGCTTTATGCATATAAATACAAACCTTCAACAACGAGTGATGTTGAACAAACTGCTTCACCAATTCTATTAACAGCATGACAAGTATATTCTCCTGCATCTTCTGGAAATACTTCACTTATGGAAAGCTTACATATGCCCTCTGAATCTTGAAATATTGTCACATCCTTAGCCTCTTTAATTGGCTGATTTTTATGATACCAGAAGACCTTCGGTATTGGTTTACCTTTCACCTGTATTGAAGAGAAAAGACAAGTCTCATTATAATTAAATGTTTGGATAAATGTTTTCATGGTAAATAGATAAATAAATAAATGATGATCATATTATTATTATTATTATTATTATTATTATTATTATTATTATTATTATTATTATTATTATTATTATTATTATTATTATTATTATTATTATTATTATTATTATTATTATTATTATTATTATTATTATTATTATTATTATTATTATTATTATTATTATTATTATTATTATTATTATTATTATTATTATTATTATTATTATTATTATTATTATTATTATTATTATTATTATTATTATTATTATTATTATTATTATTATTATTATTATTATTATTATTATTATTATTATTATTATTATTATTATTATTATTATTATTATTATTATTATTATTATTATTATTATTATTATTATTATTATTATTATTATTATTACATATTTCATTAAAGGTTAATAATATTTCCTAAACATAAACAAATAAAAAGAGCTAAAAACTCAGAACCTTACCTGACATGTGAAATGAGCTTCTTCACCATCCATTATTCGCACAGGAGACAACTTTTTCACAAACTCAGGGGCCTCAAATTCTGCTACTTCATCCCATTCTGGTTCAGGAATAACCTTTACAGTGGCAGTAGAGGTTACTGACCCTGCCACATTTTCAGCTCTACAGGTGTATATGCCAGAATTTTCCTGCAGAATTTCTCTTGCCAACAAAATTGATCTGTTGTTTTCTGTGACAACACGGAGCTCAGGGGATGACTGCCAAAAGAAATACAATCAATTAAATGTCATGTTTTTTTATGCAAAAATAACTGACAGTTCTTTCTGTGGTCAAATACTGACTAACAAATACGCATACTGCTCATACCTTGATTGGAGTGGATTGCTGAAACCACTGGAATGAACACGTTGGATGAGAGTCAACTCTACACTCCATAATAACCACTTCTCCCTCAGCTACTATCTGTGGGCTTAATGGCTGAACAAATCTTGGTGGTACCACTTCTTCCATTTCAGGCTCTGGTTCAGCTAGAAAAAAAGCAAATATATTAATTTTGTTTTTATGAAAGGCATTAATTACAATATTTAATAAATTTCGGAACAGTTATTACCTGTAACTGAAACTGATGCTGATGTGCGAGCTTCCCCAGCAGGATTGACTGCACGAACCTCATATTTTCCTGCATCCCGCCTGTATACTTCAGTGATGTGCAAAGTAGTCTTTTTGTCCTCACTTGTAATTGAAATTCGATCACTTGGTTTGATCTCTTTCCCATTATGAAACCAATTCATATCTGGCATAGGAATACCTTCACATTCTACATTTAGTATAAGATCCTCTCCAGCAGGAATAACTTTGGATGCAATTGGCAATACTATTTTTGGAGGATGAAGTACCTCTGCTTTCCGAACCTTTGGAATTTCAACTGTTAGAAAAATACATAAGATGTACAAAATAAATAAACAGCATTGAAGAGTATTTATATATAAATTCTTATTATTAATAGTTTTACTTACCAATAATAAGATTGGCTTGACATTCCGCCCTACCAAAAATGTTAGATGCCTGAACAGAATATACAGCTTGGTCTTCTTCTGTGGGATAGAGGAGTTTTAGAGTTGCTTCCCCAGTGCTTGGATTATAACTAATCTCTTTTTGTCTATCAGGCAGCACTTCTCTTTTATTGCAAAACCATTTAACAGTAGGAATTGGAGCTCCAACAACAGTACACTGAAGAGTAGTAGGCTTTTCATTTTCTACAACTTGTGGTTTCAATGTTTTCACAAAATGTGGTGCTGTTCCAGTTACTTCTTTTTCTGTAATTTAAAAGCCAATTTGTAAAACATAGCATTAAGTACAAGGAACTATTATAAAAGCATTAAAAGAACACTTGTTGACAGCAGCATGCATTTACAGGTGTGAGTATTTATGATATTACAGTGTCATTAGTTGGTCACATGCCAATGACATTTGTTGGCAGATTCTCAATGTAATGGTGCAAATGTGAAAAATTATTCAACTACCAAAATTTAATTTAGAGTGTTTTAAGAGAAATAAATACTACAAAGGAAAACAAAAGCTTTTCAGAAAAATAAGTTTGAAGTAATCAATTTAAATAAAATAATGAAAGACTATATACATATTCCATATTAAAGAGAAACTTACTATAATAATAATATTTATAAAAGTATCTTGAAGCCATTAGGGCATTAACTTAATGTTATATATGGAAGATAATATGGTACATTATGACTGAATTGAGGAGGTAATTCCTGTGCAAAGCAAAGCTAAGAGGCAACTGAGAGTTTTCCTGGCACGAAGCCTCATTCTGCAAGGGTCATCACTGTGGCCAAATGACCTGGCCTTCTGCTCAGGCTATTTAAATGCTTCCAACTTTTACTCTAGACTTTGTCACTAATTTTACCACCCAAACACTTGCAAAGGAAAACAAATGTATTTCTACAAAACATTTTAAGAGATAAAATAATGTTATCAACACAAACACACACATACATAAATATATGTTTAAGCTGCATTAATTAAAAAGCCTTTGCATCCCAAAGTTATAAAATATTATGCTTGAATGTTTAAGAAAAACTCACACATAATTCTGTCCTTTTTAATATTTCATAAGAAATGAACATGCCTTACATTTTATTATTAAAACATCACATGACAAACACTGCAAACTCATGCACCAACGCTGTTGGCACATACCTAACACTGTAACAGTTGCAGAAGAGACAGCAATGCCGGCAGGATTAGAAGCCCTACAGCTATAATATCCTACATCTTCAGATGTAACATTTGTAATCTCAAGAGTGACAGTTGATTCCAAGATGCTCATTATTACATGAGATGTGGTCTGTATTTCAGTTTCATTTTTCAACCACGTAATTTTTGGAAATGGATGACCACCAACTTTACAAGATAACACTATCCTTTTATCAGGTTTGGCAATGACAGGCTGCAAATTTTCAACAAAGTATGGAGCAATTAATTCAGGAAACACCATACTGATGTCTTTAGGCAACTTTTGAAGAAGGGAACGTGTAACAGTAACAGTAGTGTCCTTGAAGATCTCTACATCTTCCATGATAGGTTCCTCAGGAAGGTGTTCAGTCACTCTCTTAGCTGTTACTATCTCAAGGTCTCTAAGTGGTTGCTCTTCCTCTGTTACTTTTTCAATAGTATGTTTTTCTGTTACTTTCTTCTTTGAAGATACATCAACTTTCATCTCTTGTTGCCAATGTACATTTTCTTCATATTCATCAGTATCACATATTTGGGGCATTTTAGGGATTTTATCTTTAGTTTCCAGGGTTTCAAATTTTAACACAGCTTCTGATCTCACTTGCTCGCTCTCCAACTCCATTATTTCTTGATCCTCAATTTTTACTGGCATCAATTCTGGTTTTTCCTTCTTGGATGTTATTTTTTCAGGTTTCTGCCGTTCCAGAGGCTTTAGTGCTTCCACTGTTTCTTCTAAAAGTTCTTCCATATGAACATCTTTAGGCTTCCTTACTTCTTTTGGTTTCTTTTCTCTGTGCCATGGAACAGTAGTGACTTCCCTAGCTTTAAGAATTTCCTCTTCCTCCTCCTCTGCCTCAAATTCCTCTACAGGAAGTTCCTCAGTAGGTATCAAAGTTATATCATCTGCCTCTCCAAGTGGTTTCTTACTCTTCTTTACAGGTTCTACCTTTTGTGGTTTGCCAGCTTCAGGTTTCTCCCTGGCTACTGGTTTCAGTTTCACCTGTTCATCTTCTTTCTCCTCTTTATAAATCTCCTTATGTACTGGTTTGAGTACAACCTCCTCTGGCTTTTGTTCTTCTAGCTTTGGCTTTGGTTTTTTGCCTCTGCGCCATGGAGCAGGAGTGATTTCTTCTGGCTTTTCAGCTTCAGGTACCTCTAATTCCTCTGCAGGAGCTTTTTCAACAGGTTTCAGAGTAATGTCTTCTTTCTTTTTTAATTGTGTCTTATCTTTCTTAACAGGTTGAAGTTCTACTTTGTCTGGTTTGCCAACTTCAGGTTTCTCTCTGTCTACTGGTTTTAGTTTCACTTGCTCCTCTTCTTTCTCCTCTTTAGGAATTTGTTTACGGACTGGTTTGAGGACAACCTCTTCTGGCTTTTGCTCTTCTTCCTTTGCCTTTGGTTTCTTACCCCTACGCCAAGGTGCAGGAGCGATTTCTTCTGGCCTTTCAGCTTCAGGTACTTCAAATACCTCTGCAGGAGCTTTTTCAACAGCCTTCAGAGTTATGTCTTCTTTCTTTTCAAATGGCTTCTTATCTTTCTTAACAGGTTGCAGTTCTACTTTGTCTGGTTTGCCAGCTTCAAATTTCTCCCTGTCTATTGGTTTCAATTTCACCTGTTCCTCTTCTTTCTCCTCTTTAGGAATTTCTTTACGGACTGGTTTGAGTACAACCTCCTCTGGCTTTTGTTCTTCTTCCTTTGGCTTTGGCTTTTTACCTCTACGCCAGGGTGCAGGAGCAATTTCTTCAGGCTTTTCAGTATCAGTTACTTCAAATTCTGCAGGAGCTTTTTCAACAGGTTTCAGAGTAATGGCTTCTTTCTTTTCAGATGGCTTCTTGTCCTTCTTTACAGGCTGAAGTTCTACTTTCTCTGGTTTGCCAGCTTCAGATTTTTCCCTGTCTATTGGTTTCAATTTCACCTGTTCCTCTTCTTTCTCCTCTTTAGGAATTTCTTTACGGACTGGTTTGAGTACAACCTCCTCTGGCTTTTGTTCTTCTTCCTTTGGCTTTGGCTTTTTACCTCTATGCCAGGGTGCAGGAGCAACTTCTTCAGGCTTTTCAGTATCAGTTACCTCAAATTCTGCAGGAGCTTTTTCAACAGGTTTCAGAGTAATGTCTTCTTTCTTTTCAGATGGTTCCTTGTCTTTCTTTACTGGATGAAGTTCTACTTTGTCTGGTTTGCCAGCTTCAGGTATCTCTCTGTCTACTGGTTTGAGGACCACCTCCTCTTGCTTTTGTTCTTCCTTCTTTGGTTTTGGTTTTTTGCCTCTGCGCCAGGGGGCAGGAGTGATTTCTTCTGGCTTTTCAGCTTCAGGTACCTCTAACTCTTCTGCAGGGACTTTTTCAACAAGCTTCAGAGTAATGTCTTCTTTCTTTTCAGATGGCCTTTTGTCCTTCTTTACAGGTTGAAGTTCTACTTTGTCTGGTTCGGCAACTTCAGGTATCTCCCTATCTATTGGTTTCAATTTCACCTGTTCCTCTTCCTTCTCCTCTTTAGAAATCTCTTTATGGACTGGTTTGAGGACAACCTCCTCTGGCTTTTGTTCTTCCTTCTTTGGTTTTGGTTTTTTGCCTCTACGCCAGGGGGAAGGAGTCGCTTCTTCTGGCTTTTCAGTTTCAGGTACCTCCAATTCCTCTGCAGGAGCTTTTTCTAAAGGCTTCAGAGTTATGTCTTCTATCTTTTCAGATGGCTTCTCATCTTTCTTTACAGGTTTCAGTTCTACTCTGTCTGGTTTGCCAGCTTCAGGTATCTCCCTGTCTATTGGTTTCAATTTCACCTTTTCCTCTTCCTGCTCCTCTTTATGAATCTCTTTACGCACTGGTTTCAGAATAACCTCCTCTGGCTTTTGTTCTTCTTCCTTTGGCTTTGGTTTTTTGCCTCTGCGCCAGGGAGCAGGAGTGATTTCTTCTGGCTTTTCAGCTTCAGGTACCTCTAACTCCTCTGCAGGAGCTTTACCAACAGGTTTCAGAATAATATCTTCCTTCTTTTCAAATAGTTCCTTGTCTTTCTTTACTGCATGAAATTCTACTTTGTCTGGTTTGCCAACTTCAGGTTTCTCCCTGTCTATTGGTTTTAGTTTCACCTGTTCCTCTTCCTTCTCCTCTTTAACAATCTCTTTGTGGACTGGTTTGAGAACCACCTCCTCTGGCTTTTGTTCTTCTTCCCTTGGCAGCTTTGGTTTTTTACCTCTATGCCAGGGGGCAGGAGTGTCTTCTTCAGGCTTTTCAGTTTCAGGTATTTCAAACTCCTCTGACGGAGCTTTACCAACAGGTTTCAGAGTTTTGTCTTCCTTCTTTTCAGATGGCTTCTCATCTTTCTTTACAGGTTTAAGTTCTACTTTGTCTGGTTTGCCAGCTTCAGGTTTTTCACTGTCTATTGGTTTCAATTTCACCTGTTCCTCTTCTTTCTCCTCTTTAGCAACTTCTTTATGAATTGGTTTGAGTACAACCTCCTCTGGCTTTTGTTCTTCTACCTTTGGCTTTGGTTTTTTGCCTTTGCGCCAGGGAGCAAGAGTGATTTCTTCTGTCTTTTTAGCTTCAGGTACTTCTAACTCCTCTGCAGAGGCCCTTTCAACAGTCTTCAGAGTAATATCTTCTATTATCTCAGTTGGCTTCTTGTCCTTTTCAGGCTGAAGATCTACTTTGTCTGGTTTGCTAGCTTCAGGTTTCTCCCTGTCTATTGGTTTTAGTTTCACCTGTTCCTCTTCCTTCTCCTCTTTCGGAATCCTTTTAAGGACTGGTTGTAGGACCACCTCTTCTGGCTTTTGTTCTTCTTCCTTTGGTTTTGGTTTTTTGCCTCTACGCCAGGGGGAAGGAGTAGCTTCTTCAGGCTTTTCAGTTTCAGGTACCTCCAATTCCTCTGCAGGAGCTTTCTCCAAAGGCTTCAGAATTATGTCTTCTTCCTTTTCAGATGGCTTCTCATCTTTCTTTACAGGTTTCAGTTCTACTTTGTCTGGTTTGCCAGCTTCAGGTATCTCCCTGCCTATTGGTTTCAATTTCACCTTTTCCTCTTCCTTCTCCTCTTTATGAATCTCTTTATGCACTGGTTTCAGGATAACCTCCTCTGGCTTTTGTTCTTCTTCCTTTAGCTTTGGTTTTTTGCCTCTGCGCCAGGGAGCAGGAGTGATTTCTTCTGGCTTTTCAGCTTCAGGTACCTCTAACTCCTCTGCAGGAGCTTTACCAACAGGTTTCAGATTAATGTCTTCTTTCTTTTCTGATGGCTTCTTATCTTTCTTAACAGGTTGAAGTTCTACTTTGTCCGGTTTGCCAGCTTCAGGTATCTCTCTGTCTACTGGTTTTAGTTTCACCTTTTCCTCTTCCTTCTCCTTTTTAGGAATATCTTTATGGACTGGTTTGAGGAGCAACTCCTCTGGCTTTTGCTCTTCTTCCTTTGGCTTTGGTGTTTTGCCTTTGCGCCAGGAGGCAGGAGTGATTTCTTCTGGCTTTTCAGCTTCAGGTACCTCTAACTCCTCTGCAGGGGCTATTTCAACAGTCTTCAGAGTAATGTCTTCTTTTATCTCAGATGGCTTCTTGTCCTTCTTTACAGGCTGAAGTTCTACTTTGTCTGGTTTGCTAGCTTCGGGTTTCTCCTTGTCTATTGGTTTTAGTTTCACCTGTTCCTCTTCCTTCTCCTCTTTCGGAATCCTTTTATGGGCTGGTTTGAGGACCACTTCCTCTTGCTTTTGTTCTTCTTCCTTTGGTTTTGGCTTTTTGCCTCTACGCCAGGGGGCCGGGGTAATTTCTTCAGGCTTTTCAGCTTCTGGTACCTCAGACAACTCTGCAGGAGCTTTCTTAACAGGTTTCAGAGTAATTTCTTCTTTTATCTCAGATGGCTTCTTGTCCTTCTTTACAGGCTGAAGTTCTACTTTGTCTGGTTTGCTAGCTTCAGGTTTCTCCTTGTCTACTGGTTTTAGTTTCACCTTTTCATCTTCTTTCTCCTCTTTATGAAACTCTTTATGCACTGGTTTGAGGACAACCTCCTCTGGCTTTTGTACTTCTTCTTCCTTTGGCTTTGTCTTTTTACCTCTACGCCAGGGGGCAGGAGTGATTTCTTCTGGCTTTTCAGCTTCATGTACTTCAAATTCTTCTGCAGGAGCTTTCTCAACTGGTTTCAGAGTAATGTCTTCTTTCTTTACAGGTGGCTTTTTGTCCTTCTTAACAGGTTGAAGTTCTACTTTGTCTGGTTTGCTAGCCTCAGGTTTCTCCCTATCTATTGGTTTCAGTTTCACTTTTTCCTCTTCTTGCTCCTCTTTAGTACTCTCCTTGTGAACTGGTTTTAGAATAACTTCCTCTGGCGTTATTTCTGTTTCCTTAGGCTTGGGCTTTTTGCCTCTCTGCCAAGGAGGAAGAGTGATTTCTTCAGGCTGCTTATGTGACACTTCCTGCGGTTTATCTCTTTTTTGTAGCTCAAGTTCTTCAGATGTGGAAATGTCAAAAGTTTTCAAAGTAACGTCTTCTACCTCTTCAAATGGTTTCTGTTCCGTGCTTATAGGTTTATGTTCTACCTTGTCAGGTTGTCCAATTTCAGGTTTTTCCCTTTCTACAGGTTTCAATAATACCACTTCATCAGGTTTTTCTTCCTTTGAAATTTCTTTGTGTACTGGTTTTAGAACAACCTCCTCTGGTCTTTTTTCTTCTTGTTTTGCTTTTCTCCCTCTGTTTTCAGGAGCAACAACTTCAGGAGCCACTTCTTTAGGTTTCTCTTTCTCTTTTAATACCAAATCCTCAACAGAGGATTTTTCATTCACTTTCAAGGTAATGTCCTCTACTTCTTCAAATGGTTTCTTTTCCTTCTGTATTGGTCTAAGTTCAACTGTATCAGACACAGAAACTTCAGGTTTCATCCTTTCTACTGGTTTCAGTTTCATCATTTCTTCTTCTTTCTCCTCCTTGGGTATCTCCTCTTTAGGCTTTTTCCATCTCTGCCAAGGAACAGTGGTGGTTTCTTGAGGCTTTTCTGCTTGAGGAGCCATTATCTGTTTCTCTTTCTTTGGTACTTCAAATCCTTCTGCAGGAACTTTTTCCAGTGGTTTCAGAGTAACATCTTCTGGCTTTTCATATGACTTCAAGTCCTTCTTCACTGGTTTAAGTTCAACTTTGTCAGGTTTAGCAGCTTCATGTTTCTCCCTTTCTACTGGTTTCAATTTTACCTGTTCTCTTTCTTTCTCCTCTTTGGGTATCTTCTTGTGAACTGGCTTCAGAACAACCTCCTCTGGCTTTTGTTCTTCTTGTGAAGGCAGCTTTCCTCTTTGCCAAGGAACAGCAGCAATTTTTTGAGGCTTTTCTACCTCTTCAGATTTAGGAATGGGTAGCTCTTCCTTTGGTTTCTTTTGTGCCATCCATGGAAGTTTGTATTTTGTATCTTTTTCAGTTTCATCCTTCTGTAATTCTATAATAGTTTCTTTTTCTGGTTCTTTTTGTTCACTTAACCAAGGCAGCAAAGGTTTCTTAGTTGTTTTCTCCTCTTTGCTTTCTTCACTTTGTGGTGCAATGGGTTTAGGGAAATCAGAAACCTTCTTTTCTACTTCTTTTTGGGATTTTAACAGTGTTGTATCACTTTCTGTATGATAAAGCTCTGACTCCTCCTTTTCCTTATATGGCTTTGATATTGGTTGTTTTTGTTCTTTTACCCAAGGTAGTGACGGTTTTTTAACAGCTTTTTCTTCATCCTTTCTATCAAGATATGGTGAAATGGTTTTAGGTACATCTGAAACTTCATTTTCAACCTCTTTTTCCAATTTACTAACACTCAACAATGTAGTGTCACTTTCTGTGTGATAGAGCTCATGCTGCTCCATTTCTTTTCTCATCTCTTCTCTTCTGGAACTTTGTGTTTTCTCTTCATGAAACTTATGAGTTTTTAAAGTTACATCTTCAGTGGCTTTCATGCTATCTGTTGGTGTTTTCTTTACAGGCTTTAACTGAACTTCTTCAGATTTCTCCTTAGGAACATCATGCTTTAATTTTGGAGCTTTCTTCAGTTTCACTTCTTCCTGTGTCCATGGAGTAACCGATTTTAACTTTTCTTCCTTAGTTTCCTTAACTTCTGGAAATTTGACATCTTTTATCTCTGATTGTGGTGTTATACCTTTACAGACATTGGTAATTTCTTCTTCTGACTTACTCACATTCAGCAACGTAGTGTCACTTTCTGTACGATATGAGTCATAATCATCTTTTTTCTTAGATAATTTTGAAAATTGTTGTATTTCTTTCTCTTCCTTCTTGGAACCAATTATTTTTTCTTCATCGATTTGATATTCTTGTTTTAATAATTTCAAATCACCTTCCTCAGATTTTGCAATTGGCATTTTCTTTGCTGGCTTAAGTACAACTTCTTCAACCTTTTCCTCAGGAAATTCATGTCTTACTTTTGTGATCTTCTTAAGTTTCACCTCTTCTTGTGTCCATGGAACAGTAACTTTAGGTTTTTCTTCCCTTACCTGTGGTGCTGATGTTATGCCTTTAGAAATGTCTGTTCTGATTTCATCTTTTGATTTTGTTACACCCAATAAAGTACTGTCACTTTCTGTATGATATATTTCATGCTCAAAATTTTCCTTGTATGGTTTTCCAACTGTTTCCTTCTTTTTCTGTTCTATTCTGGTCCTCATTATTGTGTCCTCAGATTTTTGAAACTCTTGTGTATCAGATTTCTGTTCCACTTTATGAGACCTGAGATGCACATCTTCTTTTGCCTTCAAAGTATCTGTCTTCATTTTCTTTGTAGGCTTCAGTTCAACTTCTTCTAGCTTTTCCTTAGGAACCTCATGTTTGACCTTTGGTGCCTTCTTCAAACTCACTTCCTCTTCTGTCCATGGTGTAATTGTTTTAGGTTTCATTTCTCTGCTTTGTTTTTGTTCTGCGAGTTTTACTTTAGAAGCCTGACGCCATGGAGTGGCAGATTTCCCCACTGGATGCACTTGCCTATATCTTGCTTGTCTCCAAGGTGCTGACTGATCAACATCTGGCATGCTGTCAATGCTTTCTGTTAAATCACTATCTAAGAATTCACTGCTATCTGTGGATGGTGTTTCATTTCTATCAGTTCCTGGATATTGTTTTGCAGGACTAAAAGCACCCCCTTTCTCCTCAGAAAGAGGGGTACTGTGCTTTGATCCTGGCTTTCCTGAAAATTTGAGATAAAAATTGTTTGCAAATTTGTACACATCATTGGATAAAAAGGGAGATATAAAATGTTTTAGATTGATTTACTGGTTAGGCGTGATTGGAGGAATTTAGTAACAGTGACGTCAAAATTAATCAGAAAAACTATTTTTTTATGTAAGTGACAAAGTGTCAATAAAGTGACACAAATAATTTTTCCGATTACATTTACTGGATTTATTTAGGTGCATATAAGTAAAGGTACACTTAATAACAGCTATTTCATGTATAATATAAAGATATTTTCTTTACTACTAGAAACAGATTACAGAGTTAACACAAAGGAAATATTAATATTAAATTACATTACACTTGAGTAGAAGTATTAGAAACTGCAATGTATTGATAATTATAAAGATGAGTTATATTAGAAACACTACACATCACTATGTAAAAAAATACCTGAGCGTGTGTCAAGGACTAAGGACTTTACCCATCATCAGCTTATTAGATCCTTACTCCTCAAAACATGTTCAGACACTTTTAGTTAGTGATGTTTGGTGTTTCTAATCCAACTCAAGTTTATAAATTAAATTAATATTTCTTGTGATACTGTTATCCTTATCTGTTTTTAGCTTCTGCAAGTTAAAAAAAGTTAATTTAACAAGCAGTATATGTAAGAACAGTAAAAATGGAGGCCCTAGCTACATAATGTATTATATATTATTTGCTAAATTGTATGAGTGCAGTCATATTAAGCTTCAAATGCACTTCTATAAATGGATGTTATCCTCCGAAACTACTGTTACCGTTCCTGTAACTGTGTAGAAGAGATGTAAAAAATGAAATTAAGTCAACAAACCTGAGGTACGATACAAAAATCTTTATATGAAGAGAAACTCTGGGAGGCATGAAACATCATCAGCGTTCCATTTGTTGAGTACTGGCATTGTAGGGAAGTGCCTCTCCACACAGAAAATTAATTGAAACCTTTGGTCAGTGGATTTTTGGATTTTTGGATGCCTATCTTTCTAAATAGAAAATTAAATGTAAAAACAATATGCAACATACAAATTATTTAGAAATACCACTGTGTTCGTAAAATGGACTTTGCATATTATAGTGCAGTTCCTCTCACTGGCAACTTGCATACCAAGTTTGCTGTTGGAAACAACACAACAGAACTAGTCTCACAACAGGTGCTTGAGATGACATGCCTTTAGTCAAAAGCATGTTTCAATTATCTTCATCTTTTGTTAAATTCTATTTCCAACAACACTAGATATACTAGATCAGGATATTCTGGATATTTTATAATGAACATCCTACAGCATCTTCTGCTCCTGCATCTACACTAAACATATGTGTCGCATGAATAAAACAAAGATAATAAATAAATAACTATTCAATAGAATATGGTAGTCTTTACGTTAAGAGGTATAAAATAACCAGCATTTACTGCTGCTGGCTCATTTGATGACAGTGGAAAATTTCTACCCTCTCTTATATCTATGGGAAGATCCTCTATTTCAATTTAAAATTAACTTACAGCCTAAATTTACAAGAATAATCTATCAGAATATAATTATTAAAGAAACTGAAAAATGTAAACATGGAAAAACTTAATCTCACTTAAGTTAATTGATGGAAATTAATTGTTTATTTGCTCAAACCGTATATAGGCTAAGGCTTTGGATAGGTTTTTGCCAAGGCATTTAATTTTTCAGGTTGACTGTATCTATCCAAAACTGTAGCCTATATTCGGCTAGTGTGTATAAATGATTAATTTCCATCAGTTAACTTAAATAATAAGAGCTTAATGATGAAGCCTGGGATTCGAGTAAGTCGCCACAAACTGTGTATCTTGAATACGAGAGCCCCTAATGGTTTACCGGGAAAATATATATGAGTCAATTGGAGAATTTAATTTCAGAACATTAAATGCCATGATAGCTCAATGTGTAAGAGTGACTCAACGGAAACCAGGAGTTCCGTGGTTCAAATCCCGACCATGGCATTGAATTTTTCAGATTGATTTCTATCACTTTTGTTTCTTTATCTTTATCCAAATTTATTTGCATTAGACAGAAGAACTCTAAGAATTTCATATTTTACATATGTTTTGTAACCCCATATCTCCATATGTAGTTACATTTGTCATGTTTCTGAAACCAGTAAAGAAAAATAGCACTACCCCTCCCAAAAAAGACCTTTATTTACCTCCATGATAAAAATAGGCGATTTTTAAGGGAAAAGAAGTGTTGATTTTGAAAACTGTCACAGAAATCTCCTATCACATCACGTTATAAAGATATGAAGACATTTAGATTCTTACTTACACGGTTTCAGATATGTTACATTTATTATTGTGATATAATGATAAATGGTATAGTACTATACATCATGGTAAACTAATTCAAAATGTTGCTTTCCATGCATGCAATAATAATTGGACTATATATTTTCTCATGTAACTCTGCTTAAAAGTGTTTGGTAACATGTGTTTGCCTCTTGTTCTCCTATCTGCTTTCCCTCACAAGAAACCAACAATAACCTCCATCATTACTGGGTCCTTACAACCTTGGAGCCTCTTCTCCATGGCAGAAATGTCCTGATGAAACTATTCCCCTTGTTCATCACCAATATCACCCAGATTTTCCGGGAAAAAGTCTAAGTATGAATGGAAGAAATGGATTTTCAAAGACATTCTACAACCCATGTATTTGTAGCATTTCAAAATATTTGATACCAAAGTTTTACAGTTTTTTTCTTTCGTGTTTCTAAGAAAATCACACACAACCCTTGTAAATGATTACCAAGCTGCTAATTCCACTGTTTTTAATACTTTTTCAAACATTTCTTCCTCACCAGTTTTTCGGCTTGAGGTTCAACAAAAATTCCTTCTTTCAGTCTTGTGTAAGTTAACAGTAGAAACTTGCCTTGCAAATATCCAACTCCACTACCATCCTTGTTAGTGCCTTAACAAAATTCTTCATCAGCTCAAGTTTTATATGTAAGGGAGGGAGAAGAATCTTATCAGGCTGAACCAATGGTGTTTGTTTTACTTTACTCTCTGCTGGGACATATTCCTGCTGCTTGCCCCACGTTGTACCATATAATGTTTTTGTGTATCATGCTTGTCCCACAAAAACCAAAAACAATATTTTGTGAATTCCCTTTGTAATCCAAACAGCAAGCCAATTACTTTAAGGTCATCACTTATTTCCCAACAATGAAACCTCACAATGAAATGTACAAACATGTACAATCTTGGCTACACTTTCATAACTTTCATTAAGACCTACCGAATATGGAAGTTCATTATCATTATGAAGTAACACAGCCTTTAAGCTGAACTTTGATGAATTAATAAACAATTGCCAGTCATCTGGATATGCTCAATACCTTGATAACTCATTAAACCATTGATTCTATACAGAAACTTAATATATTCTCTTCCATTGAAAAATATTTTGCGAATTTCTAATGTCTATTTCAAAACTCTGTACTTTATGTACCAGGCGGAAGTAATTTCATTGTTGCAGCCTGGAACCTAAAAGTTCAGATTCATCTTTTGACAAAATTTAAGTGGTGTACCAAATCATTCAAGTCTACTTTCTCTACAAAATGCCTTTCACTTTCAGAATTTTCAGGTTGAAAGACAGGATCTTTTGAAGTAGAGGCCTGGTTAAATTGTACAGCATGTTTTCATCTTTACATTTTGTAAGTACCTGGGAAAGTATTTGTGTAGGACAAGGATGGGGAGCCTATGACACATGTGTTACTGGCTGGTATGCAAACTCCTTTTCAGTAATGTATAACTAAAATACCTGCAGATTTGACGTGATGTGCTATTTTAAGAATAATTTCAGAATCTACATGTGAAAATGGACTGAAAACATGTATTATCTTGACAGAAGTAAATTTCATGTTAAGTATGTAATTATGTCTGTAAATAAAGATCTTTTTACACATATTTCTTAACTTAGAAAATTTTCTATTTACTTTCACATATTATTTTTTGTTTTTAAACCTGGCTTGCAATTGTTACAATTAGATAATTTTTTCTTTTATTTTATTCAAGGTAATTAACATGTTTTTAAAAATCTCAATGTTTTTTGTCAGTATGTTGTTTAAACATTTGTTCTTAAATTTTAGAAATTTCATTTTTCATTTTAAAAATGGTCTGACTATACAAATTATAAACAATAAAAGTAATTAACTGTATTATTGCTACCTTTTCCAATAACCAATTACAACTTCCTAATTTCCTCATGCATTTAAGAGAAATTGGGAGATCCTGTCTTGCAAATATAAATTATTCAGGCTTCTGGAACTGTTGATACAGAACAATGGGGCATGTGAGGAGAGAACTAACAAAACCACCACAATGAAATAAAAGAATAATTAAAAGTGTATCAAATGATATTGAATGTTTCTGCTCAAATAGTTTCATTACCACTTTCAGAAACATCTGTGAAAGTTTAAAGCAATGATTCAGTAATATATATAAAATCTAAGCTTAAAAACAGTTTTTAAATATTTACTCCTTCATGTTCATTCATCACTCTAGCTTTAAATTTAACATCTTGCCATTGCAGAAGCTGCAGCATTAGAACCAACAATATAAATATAAAATTTCCTATATCAAAAGGTAGAAAGCAGCACACACACATATACACACATGTAGATTATCCATTTTTAGCAATTAGAGAAAGTTACTACCTAGGTGCATATTGTGACAAATATGGTAGGTATTGCATAATTTGAGGACTGTTGTAGTGAAAATAATATTTCCAAGAAGCAAAAGTATAAAAACTGATCTAGTTTTCAATGCAGCCTTCTAAATATGTTATTTCTATTATTAATTTATAGATGAGTCGTATTTATTACACATCTGCTTCACTTATGTACCTATTTTGAGGACATGTTTCGCAAATCATCGTTTGCATCTTTGGCTCCTATGCGACTAAAGCTTGATCCAGTGGTGTGGGTAATTCTGGAGTTGCTGCTGCCATCTGTTGATTTAGTGATGAACTTAAATGTGGGATTCTCTTCTGGCGGGATTTCAAAGTTCATTAGTTGGTTTTTATATTTTTCTATGTATATTCTCTCCCATATGACGAGTTCACTATGTTTTGTACGTATTTTAGTAATTCTGTGCTATCTTCAATTTCATGATTTTCAGACCAGAAATGAGCTGCTATTGCGGACTTATCAATATTTTTGTATCTTAAGTGCCTGAAGTGTTCTTTCTTTCTTTCTAGTACCTATGTTTCTTTTTGTCCTCCCTA
Source organism: Mantis religiosa (assembly GCA_030765055.1). Lineage (NCBI taxonomy): Eukaryota > Metazoa > Arthropoda > Insecta > Mantodea > Mantidae > Mantis > Mantis religiosa. The sequence continues at coordinate 171,800,778 of CM060947.1, read as the reverse complement.
TGTAAATTTTTTCACAGACCAGTTTTTCTTCTGGTCTGAAAATCATGAAATTGAAGATAGCACCAAATTACTAAAATACCTACAAAAACATAGTGAACTCGTCATATGGGAGAGAATATACATAGAAAAGCATAAAAACCAACTAATGAACTTTGAAATCCCACCAGAAGAGAATCCCACATTTAAGTTCATCACTAAATCAACAGATGGCATTAGCAACTCCAAAATTACCCACACCACTGGATCAAGCTTTAGTCGCATAGGAGCCAAAGATGCAAACGATGATTTGCGAAACATGTCCTCAAAATAGGTACGTAAGTGAAGCAGATGTGTAATAAATACGACTCATCTATAAATTAATTATTTCGCTTCACTGTGGTGTTCCAATACAGTTAAATCTCGATATGTTATTTCTAGTTCGGTGGTTACTCAAAGAGCAAGCTAATATGATCAGGTAGCAAATATTTTTCTCTTTCTTTAGGTAGAATAATAGCAGCACAAAATTGCACCCAGGAATTAAAGTCTTGAATGAGTAGAGCCATACTGAAAACTTCAATGTCATAGCCGGGATCTAAACCACAGATCTCCCGCTCTCCGTGTGGTTGCTCTAACCAACTGAGCTAATATGGCCAACTTGTCGACATAACACTAAATTCCCCAACAGATTTTTATGTTTCTCGGTAGACCGCTAGGGGTTGTCATATGCTATGAGACATGCACCTCTTGTGGCAACTTACTATGCTGTAAGTTCTTAAGTGCCAGGTTTCATAGTTAAACCACAATGTTATTCAGGTATATTGATGGAAATAATCATTTTTTCCACACTAGCCGTGTGTAGACTAAGATTTGAATGAGTAGAGTCAGACTGAAAAATTCAATCCCGGCTATGGCATTGAATTTTTCAGTCTGCCTCTACACATTCAAACCTTAGCCTACACACGGCTACTGTGGAAAAAATGATTATTTCCATCAATTAAAGTCTATCCTTTGAAGTATCAAGGAAATATATTATTACTGAAAGTTTGCTGAAGTTTTATTTGGACTTCACTGAATCAAGCAATTTTGTTAGCAAGTAAAGCAAGTCTAGAAATAAACTATGCAGTGATTACAAACAATTCAAATATATGGTTGGTTAATAATAAAACTTAATTGTTCTTCCACACTATCCATGAGCAAGACAAGGTTTTCAAAGGGTTGAGTCAGATTGAAAAATTCAATGCCATAGTTGGGATTTGAACCATGGATCTTCCGGTCTCTGTCCAGTTACTCTTAACCATTCAGCTACCATGGCAACATGCCAGCTATGGCAATGAAATTTTCAGTTTAACTCTATCCTTTGAAAACTGGCATGTTGTCATGGTAGCTCAATGGTTAAGAGCAACCAGATCGAGACTGGGAGATTCATGGTTTAAATACTGACTATGGCATTGAATCTTTCAGTCTGACTCTACCCTTTGAAAATATATGGTTGGTGTCAAAGTAGTTCTGGCTACAGCTTGAAAAGCTTGTTCAAAACAGTGGACATCAGAGTTATTTGTCAATGGAAGCAAGGGCATCCATAAATTGTGAGGGGAAAAAAAAAAGAAAGAATTACCATGAACCAACTGAAATTTGTATAGTTAGTTACTAACACTCCCCACATGGCAACCTTGGCCTTCGGGGTAACCTCACCCCACCAAGTGATGACCGGACCCATTTCTCAGGTGGAGGCACCGAGAGGGTGGTGTCCATTACCTCCGATGATAGGGTGATAGTGAAGATGGCGGTGAGGTGAGAGGACCTACAGTTTTTACCGTGGACTCCGAACCACGTTGGGCATAGGGGATACTTCACGTGTGCTAGACAGAGGTGAAGGCGTGGATAGGGCCGACTTAAAATCGCCAACCCCAGAGCCGGGAATCGAACTCGGGACCCTTAGAACGGGAGCCGCGAACGAAACCACCGCGCTACCCCGGCGCCCCTGAAATTTGTATATGAACTTTGCAAAAAAGTGTTTGAACAAACAGGATGACTAAGCGAATATGCTAAGAACTGATCATACATAATTATTCTGGAAATGCCTCATCAGGTGCCCTTTTTGATATTATTATTAGATGGGCAAAAAGTACACTGACATTTAAAATGAAGCATTTAAGGTAACAAGAAAATTATAATGAAGCCATAAGTAGAATAACATTATACATTTGGTCACCCCTAATTAAAGTGGTAAATGTGAGCTAAGTTAAATGATTCTCTAAAATACAAATTTTGGAATGAAATTTGCAATCCTATGAGTCATATTGGTAATCATACTGCCATAACAAAAAACTATATATCCATGAATTTCTGTATGTTGAATAATCATTATAAAATCTATGCTCAATATTAATAAAGAATCTGCATACCAAAGTTATTGTGCTTTATTTAAGTACGTAACTGTGCTCTCAAAAATATGTTGCTTGTCCTTTATAAAAGCTAGGAAATCAGGTAGTAAAACATGTGACACGTTATTTGATCACAATAAATTTCTTCAGAGAAATGTTGCCTCTTTGGTAACCAATATGAACCATTCAAATGTCCATCTTTGAAATTCCCAAGTATGGTATTGTGTTTTTCAAATCTGATTAAACTTTCCAGTCTTCAAATTTGGGGTGATATGTTAACTGATGCTTATGATGGTTGAGGAAATTTGCCAGGGTCGGTTCACTGCTATCAGTCACATTGTTTTCCTTTAATTTATGCCTACCTGCTCAGGTATGTTAGGAGCAAAGAATTGGAAGGACTGCCAAAAGTCTTTTCTGAGGTGGGATTTTAAGTGGGATTTTAAGCACCTACACAATTCCACATATTAAGTTAATGTTTACTACAAAAAATAATCATGTTTAAATTCTTTCTTTGTTTTCCTACTGCACTTATATCTTTTGGAGATCATTTGTATGAGAGTTGTTCGTTAAAAATGATCATAATTCTTTTACAGTCAAGATTTTCCTGTTAGAATTTAATCTTATATTCTCTTAGCTTAATATGCAACAAACAACCAAAGTAGTTTTATTCTTGATACTCCTGATTCCCGCAAGTCAGAGGTGGACAAAAAGAGACATGTTCAGTATCGCCTACTGTAATAATGGAGGTGACACGTGAGGAACAATAAGCACCTTGAAATTCTGCTTCTGTCTCAACAAATCTTCAGCTAAGACCTAAGCAATGTTTCAGGAGGCCTGTGGAGAATCTGTTTTTCCTTACAGCACAGCTTATCAACCTCCCAATAGGCAAAAGTGGTTGCTTCTGTTGGGAAAGTTATGTTCATTTCATTTTTTGGTATTCATGAAATTGTTTATTAGGATGTTGTAGCTACACACACATCAGTAACTGGAAAGTACTAAAGGTATGTCTTGAAAACATTGCAAGTCCACAGCAGGTGCAAAAGACATCTGTGAAACAAGCTGGATGCTGTACCATGATAAAGTGCAGCTGCATATTGCCAATACTGTTGCTGAATATCTTGCAAAACTCAACATGAAGTGTGTCCATCATTCTATAGTTCAGATTTAGCCACATGTGACCTTTTCCTATTTCTTAATGTGAAGAAACATCTTTGTGAGAATTACCATCCATCTTCATAAGCAGTAGGGAAGGCTTCAGAGGCGATTTTGAAGGACTTCTCCAAAAATGGTTTCCAGCTTGTGTTTGTTTGTCCTTACAGATTGGCAGAAAAGCTGGATCAAGTAATAATAATGATAATGATTGATAATGATAATGATAATGATAATAATAATAATAATAATAATAATAATAATAATAATAATAATAATAATAATAATAATAATAATAATAATAATAATAATAATAATAATAATAATAATAATAATAATAATAATAATAATAATAATAATAATAATAATAATAATAATAATAATAATAATAATAATAATAATAATAATAATAATAATAATAATAATAATAATAATAATAATAATAATAATAATAATAATAATAATAATAATAATAATAATAATAATAATAATAATAATAATAATAATAATAATAATAATAAATACAACTTACAAATACAAATGCCAATAGAATTACAATTCATCACTTGTGTACACCTTATTTATTAGGTAAATCTTACGCTCCTTTTTAAAAGTATTTTCTCACTTAGCTTCCTTTACAGAATTTGACAGTTTATTGTATAAAATCAGCCCCGTTACGTTTGGATCTTTAATACTACTATTTATTTGAAAACAATGTCTAAAAAAACAATTGTTGTGTCGTGTGTTATAGTTATGGATATCCCTATTTCTCATGTTATCCTTTCCCAATCCATTAATTATTACCCTACATATATATAATGAAAATACTGTAAAAATTTGTTTTTCCCTGAAGTACTGTCTACAAGAGTCCCTATAGTTTAGATGATACATTATTCTAACTGCTTTCTTTTGTAATTTTAGTAATCTTTCCATATTTGATTTTGCACTACACCCCCAAATTTCAATACCATACACTAGATGAGGAAATGTGACACCATAGTAGATAATTTTTAATTCTTTTTCTTCTAGAAGATTAGAAAAGTGCCTAATGAAGTACAATGACTTACTGATTTTCCCACAGATGTACTGCATATGTTCTGACCATGAATTGCATCTAAGGGAGACTATTTTGAGAAGGACCATCAAAATTATAAACTACCCTCATGCATTTAACAAATCTATCACTTGTGAGTTATCACTATTTCACCAATATATAATTCTTACAGCACGTGTCATTTCATAGTTGACCAGGGCTACTGATTTGCACCTCTTTTTTGCTATCAATGCAAGTTGGTACAAATCAGTAGCCCTGGTGAAGCATAAAATAAGGCATGCTGTAAGAATTACCTGTGGGTGAAATAGTAGCAGCTTGTGAGTGGTAGAAACATTTGTTTAACATAGAAATTATTTGGAAAAGTTATAGGTAAGGAAACTTAGAAGGAAATTAAACGGAGGTGGTCTTTTTTAAATAAACAATAACTCAATATGAACATTGTGTATCTGGATAAAATCCCATCCGAGAAGGAGCTGCTTTCAATCCTTTGGATCCTTTGCTCCCAAACTTCATAAGCACACTTGAGTAGGTAGGAGACCATCGAGGCTGCCAGAGCAATGAACCAATAACCACTGAAATTTCCTTAGCCTTTACAAGTGGCAGCCAACATACTGCCCGAAACTACAATCTAAAAGAACAACTTTGATATGCACCATTATTTTTCAAATATCTAAATATTTTGCAGGAAGCTCATTAGTCCTCTTGCATTCAATATTTCTGATTAATATTTTTTTCTGGTTTCTTTACTTCTTTTTTTCCTTTCTTTCTTTCTTTCTTTCTTTCTTTATTTTTTTGTTTCTGTCAAATTTCTACCTCTTCCTTAATGTTCTAAGTTCATGGATCTACTTGAATTGTGTAACATGCAAATAAAGAGCAAATGTACGTCAGGTAAGTATTCCAATCCTATATAAGCAGTCCCCCAATCTCATGGCCAGTAATAATCAAGATATTGCTACTGTAAATGTTACCTATATGAAGGAAAATTTTGCAATTAGGAGGAAGAATTTAGCACTTCTTGCTTTCAGCATTGCTCTTATAAAATTATATGTGTGTTAACTGAATGTTTTCTGCTTCCTAGCTTTAGTGAATGCTAAGATAAATTTCCTTGAGTTAATTCTAACACTTCTGCTGCAATATTTGTATTGCAAACAGTGCATAAATCAGTGTATAATATTGTATATTCTTCTGTGTAGTAGTAGTTCATCATCCTATGCGTGGATGATTTGTCCTTCCTGTTAATTTAATAAGGTAAAAAACTCAATATTTCATGACAAGAAGGATGAGTAAACCTGGGTTAGTGTGAATGCAACAGAACAGAGAAAAATTTTAACTCTTCAGATGTTATCCTTAAATGATAAAGTATCAGGATTTCTATGTTTAACTATTATATATTGCACATTTCAGATTTTAACTTTCTTAAGTAGGTATTCTATTCCATTTTCCATTAAATATAAAGAGGTTTCAGATTAAAGTGTTATCAGTGTTGAACTTTTCAATGTTTCTTGTAAGATTTATTGCTTTATGATGAAATAAATATCCATGATAGAGTGAAAGTATAATATGGATTATAAACAGACATAACACAGCAGAAAATCACAATCTTAGATGCTTAATAACACTATCACAGATTTATTAGCCCGCCGCTGTAGCATCGGTGGTAGCATGCCTGCTATACGTTCAAGATTCCTGAATTCAAATCTCAATCCGGTAAATTATCTGGATAGGATTTTTCCAGAGTTTTCCCTTATCCAAAAGATGTATAGCGGGTAACTCTAAGCTCTATGTACCCAGAGCTCATTGGAACATCATTTCACCCATTTCATAGATTGTCTGATATGACTTAACATTGGAGGACGTAATTTAAATTTTAAAAAATAATTTAAAAACTAGAGATCAATTACAAGACTGGCTTGTTGTTCTTTAACCTTTTGAATTATAAGTATGCTGCTAAACTAACAGAATTTCATGTTGTCAAAAATTTTCAGCTTGTGTTGACAGACAGAAAAAAAAAAAAAAATTAGCTTGTTTAAAAAGAAATAAATTATCTGAGTTGAGAAATCTTAATTACCTAACTGTACTCTTTCCAGAAATATAGAGAGGTCCATCAAAATAAAAACTTGTCTTGTGACTTTGCTTCACATGTAACAGGGAGGTGATGCCATATTTAGCTTTCTGCTGCTATGTTTGCAATAATTTGCTTATTTATTTGATTACAAAAATATCTATTCTCTAGAGAAAGTGCTAAAATTCTTTTTCCATCATAATTTCAAGAAAGAAAGCTGTCTTCCAGAAATGACAATGAAGTTTTAAATAACTTTATTTAGTGATTTCTAATAGATATGTGTTAGGAAGTTGCTTCTTATTTTATTTATTCTACTTTTGTGTTAAAATTGCTACTTAGTTGGCGTTAATAGCTACTGCCTTTCAAGATGCTGTGGTTTCTACCATTTAACATCAACAATTTTTCAGGTGCCCATATCATGTAAAGACTGTTATACTTGCATTTGATCAATATCTACTCCTCTCTAGGTTGGAGGTAGTTTAATTTGATTAGAATTATACCCAAACTTCAACCCAGAAGTCCAACTTCAATTCTTGAGTTAGAATCATTCCTTAACTTCTGCAGAGCCAAGAAGTGTCAACATGAGTATGAGAAAAGTTAGTTTCACAAATATGCAGATTAAATCCTAATGTAAAAACCCAATGTAAATGCATTAGCTTCAAGTGATAATTTCTAAAATTAAAACCCAATATGACCATAGTAATTAAAAGGGTATACAAAAGGAAAAAAAGGAATTTACTTTCCAATACATATATTGGTGCCAAGACAAAACTGAACAAGTGTACAAATACAGAGGTCCATTGCTGTTCTCAGGAAGCATAGTTCAGAAACATTCCCTCAATCAATAAAGATCAAATGTCAGGAAATTTCTCTTTTATGGTTTCTTTTTCCTTTTTTGTTAAGTTACTTTCTCCAACATTAAATTATATCAGACGATGAATGAAATAGAAGAACTGATGCTCAAATGGGTCCAGGTGCACAGAGCTTAGAGTTACCCGACATTCATATTTCAGGATAAGGGAAAACCCAGAAAAATCTTATCCCGATAACTTATCCTGACCTAAATTCGAGCTTGGGACCTCTTGAATGTGAGGCAGACATGCTAACATGTACACTACTGAGGTTGGCAATTACACTGGTTCATTTTTATCAGTGCTAATTAATTACTGTTCTTTGAAAATCCATATTGGTCTGACATACTTTAAAAGAAGTAGTGGAATGAAGGAAGAGGAACTGAAATGAACAAATTTAAACTGTAATAAACTCACATTTTTCTTATGAGTGTAAAGGAGCTCTAGGGATTCTTAAAGTACTGAATACTAAACAAGATTTCTTCTATGACAATAGCAGGGAGCTATTATGCATTCACAGTACTTTTTTCCTGCAGAATGCAATTTACAAGAAGGTTACAAAATGCACACAGTTGTGTATTGTGTTGGTAAAGTCAGCAGACCTCCTTTCTTCTTTTTTTTTTTGCAAACTATAATTATTGACTACCTGTTCAAATCTTCACTCCCACACGACTAGTGTGGAAGGATTAATTTCCATTAATTAACCTAAAAGTGGTTTGACTGTGAAGCCTGGAACTTTGGAAGGATTAATTTCCATTAATTAACCTAATAGTGGTTTGACTACGAAGCCTGGAACTCAAGTACTTATGGCATAGTAAGTCGCCAAAAATGGTGCATATCTCATTGTATATGAGAACTCCTAGCAGTTTACCAGAAAAAAATTCTCAGGTGGAGAATTTAATGTCATGCTGGCATGTTGGTGCCATGGTAGCTCAATGGTTAAGAGCAACTGGATGGAGACTGGGTGATCTGTAGTTCAAATCTCGGCTATGGCATTGAATTTTTAATTCTGACTCTACCTATCCAAATTTATAATTACATTATTTTGGAATTGTAGGAAAATAAAGTATCAGCACTCAGACAACATATGAGGAAATAGCCATCTCTCAGAATGCTTATACTGTAAAAGCAACAAGATTTTAATCAATTCATTAAAACAAAATGTTCTCCCATCTCACAACTACCAGGACGAAAACAAAAACAACAAAAAGCAATTCCACATGTTCTTCAAAATTTGAAAGAGAATTTTTTTTTGTATTAAATGTAAACTGAACATTTTCATGACTAATGAAGATGAAACTCTTAGAGTGGGCATGTAAAAATATTTTAAATGTTTTAAAGTCCATTGGATTTCTAGTTTTTAATATGCAAATGGTGCAGTTATGTTGTTTCAGTGTATTTTCATTCTATATGAGCTTGTTGTAAATTCATACACATTTGATGTGTGTTTGGAGGAATTTAGTAACAGTGACGTCAAAATTAATATAAAAATTATTTGTGGTTGGTTTATTGACACTCGTCACTTACTTTTTCATATATTTATGAGAGACTAGTTTCAAAGGCCCTGGCCTCCATTTTCAATCTCTTCCCAACTGGCAAATGTTGTTATCTGCTCTCTCTGGTGGTGGAACTATGAACTTTTTTGTCAAATTATCTGCTGGCGGGATTTCAAAGTTCATTACGCGATCCTTATTTTTCCAGATGAATATGTTCTCCCATGTTGTCAATCTATTTTGGTTTATCACTGCTTTTAATAATTTTGGATTTGGATCAATGTCATGGTTTTCATTCCAAAAATGAAATGCTACTGCTGACTTGTCTTCTTGTTTCAATCTGATGTTTCTAAAGTGTTCTTTGACTCTGGTTTTTAAATTTCTTTTTGTTTGACCTATGTAGCATTTTTCACAATTCTTGCAATTTATTTGGTATATTCCAGATTTGTTACCTGAAGGAATTTCATCTTTTGTTTTTGAATTTAGTAATTTTAAAATTGAGTATCTATTAGTAGGTGCCAAGATGATATTTTGTTCCTTGAATATCTTTTTAAATTTATTAAATGTTTTTGGATGATATGTGAATGAACTGAATATGCTGTTGCTTTCTTTTTCTTTAATAAATGTGGTTGTTTCCTTAATGGTTTTCTTTAGTTTAGATTTTCTAATTTTCTTCAACACCAAACTTTTGTTGTATCCGTTTTCTTCTGCTATGTGTATTATTGCTTTTTGTTCCTTGAAATATTTCAAGGAACAAAAAGCAATAATACACATAGCAGAAGAAAACGGATACAACAAAAGTTTGGTGTTGAAGAAAATTAGAAAATCTAAACTAAAGAAAACCATTAAGGAAACAACCACATTTATTAAAGAAAAAGAAAGCAACAGCATATTCAGTTCATTCACATATCATCCAAAAACATTTAATAAATTTAAAAAGATATTCAAGGAACAAAATATCATCTTGGCACCTACTAATAGATACTCAATTTTAAAATTACTAAATTCAAAAACAAAAGATGAAATTCCTTCAGGTAACAAATCTGGAATATACCAAATAAATTGCAAGAATTGTGAAAAATGCTACATAGGTCAAACAAAAAGAAATTTAAAAACCAGAGTCAAAGAACACTTTAGAAACATCAGATTGAAACAAGAAGACAAGTCAGCAGTAGCATTTCATTTTTGGAATGAAAACCATGACATTGATCCAAATCCAAAATTATTAAAAGCAGTGATAAACCAAAATAGATTGACAACATGGGAGAACATATTCATCTGGAAAAATAAGGATCGCGTAATGAACTTTGAAATCCCGCCAGCAGATAATTTGACAAAAAAGTTCATAGTTCCACCACCAGAGAGAGCAGATAACAACATTTGCCAGTTGGGAAGAGATTGAAAATGGAGGCCAGGGCCTTTGAAACTAGTCTCTCATAAATATATGAAAAAGTAAGTGACGAGTGTCAATAAACCAACCACAAATAATTTTTATATCATACACATTTCTTAAAAACATCAGCTTTCCTGATACCAGGAAGTTTACTTATTTTATATCACCCTACTTGTTTATTTACTATAACCTTTTCTAACCTGATCTCTCCGGAGCCTTTCTTCAAAAGTGCATGATGGTATACCAACTTTTGCATCAAACATTTATTTAGTAATAGTTGGCCTATCTTAAGAGAGCTTCTATTAGATGGCTGATAATATGCTGTAAGACTTAAAACTTTCACAGTGAGCATTATTAATTAAAGCTTCATGTTTGATCAACCGTGTCTTTTATCTCAGGCTGATAAAAGGTCCATTGAACGTTAAGGTCCCAGGGGTGTATAAGATTCCTTGTGAATGCAGAAGGGTGTATGTTGATCAAACAGGACGCACAGTGGAGAGGTGTAAAGAACATCTATGTCAATCAGGCTCCTTCAACCAGAGAAAGCAGCTGTAGCTCAACACTGTATAGAGTACATTCACAAAATTAATTTTAATGATACTTTGGTTCTGGAACATTCACACAAGCATTTTGATAGACTCATTATAGAAGTCGTCCAGCTCCATCCATGGAATTTCAATAGAGATTCATGACTTTAATATACCTGCAATAGAAACCCTGACCAGATGATAGATCATGTACAAAACTCAAGATGGGAGAATCCAAATCTAGATAACGAACTATGCAGAAAACTATAAAACAAAATGGGATCGTCCTTCCTGTGAACCAGCCAGACCAATGTCAAACCGCTATGCAGTGGAGTGACACAAGGCCTATCCACATGAGAAAGGCTATATATATATATATATGGAAACAGTCGGCCAGGTTTTTCATTCAGTTCCTGAGGAAGGCCAGGAGTTTGGAATGGCCGAAAGCTCAACATTATTAACTCTAACAAGGCTGATCACCTGTGAAGCTTTGATTGATATATGTGCTGTTGGTGGACTGTAGCTAGATACACTGGATGTTTCAATTCACAAGTGGATATGAATGTACTAAGCTCCAGTTAAATAAACAGTGGTACAGCATGATAATGATACATAGAGCAGATAGAAGCTCCTGGTATGTAACCTATTTTATAATTTTTTGAAACAATGTGGCGCTATTTTATTGTTTTTCTTGGGATTTCCTTCTTTTATATTCACTATATGAAAAGTTTGATATTGAAAAGGTTCTGTATATTATTATATGCATGTGCATGTAGCCAGACTTGTATGCCAGGTGCTATCTATGCAGAACAATCTTAGAGCCATAGCAAACAACTTGCTTAAGTGACTAGCTAGTGATCTGGTTGATCAGGTGACCTATCTTGGCAGAACCTGGCAGAAACAGTCAATCTGGGTAGCTCAGTTGTCCTACTGAATCCAAGATCATGGTTTTCAAATGCAGCTCAGACTAAACTGCTTAAAAATGACAGCCCAACATCAGTAGATTTATTAGCATTTACTACTTTGAGATGAATTATGGTACACTGGCAGCACTTTTATGATCCTGGAAATTTACAGCATCATTAACAAACAAAATATTTGTTATGGTAGGAAAGAGGCATTATTGGAAAAGATGTAATAGTAAATTATTTTGTGATTACAGGTATGTGATTGTGGCCATAAAATTGTGTTGAGGTGGAATCTCATTGTTATATTCTTAGGTCAGTTTTATGTACATCCTGGATGCTTCTTCAGCTCTACCTTTTGTGTTCCTCAGGTTTGAAAATTAGCAGATTCTCTTCCAGGTGAGATGGCTGTGCTTGAGCTCAATGTATTAACCTTGTGGCACCAAGCTCCTTCCTAGGGTTCTGACATATCATAATAACTTTTTAAGTTGCTTTTTGGATTTAGCTAAAAATGTATTTTCTAAGGAATAACTGCAGGATTCATCACACAGAGATATTGGCGAGCATGAATGAATTTCCTGTATTTCCTTAATGGAACATGGGGCCTATGAACCATGCAACCTTGAGGCCCATAGATTACAGGTTAGAATCAGAGGTTTCCTGATCAGAGAGATTCCGGGATAAGCAATCAGCCCAACACTGAAAGTGAAAGTATGAGAGAGATGAGGTGATAGGGAAGATGATGATGGTGCAATCAGAATGCTGGCAGGGGAAACCAGAGGATCTGGAGAAAACTCGCCCCAGCACCATGTTGTCTACCACAAATCTCACTTCGGTTGCCTGGGATCAAACCCGGGCCACCTTGGTGAGAGCCAAGCGGTTTAACCACTCAGCCATGGCACAGCTACATTGGGGAGCTTAGCCTAGCATTAAATTATGATGGTGATGATGATTATGATGATCATGATCATGATGATTTAGTGCAACTCTATTCCAAAATGTACAAGCTAAGTTCATGAAATTGTATCTATTTTTAGAAGTGCCATTTTGCTACCACCAATAGTTTTTCTTTATACATTTTTCTTTTCTTTGTTCATATTTATTTGTTGTTTCTTTCCTTTTTGGGGGGAATGCTGCTGTAAGGGAAAAACATTTTTGTTGTTCTCTTGATATTGAAATTTACAAATTTATTTACTATAAATTACACAATAAAGGATAACCAAAAACTACCGTATAGAATTTACGATATTCTTTATAATATGCAGACAGAATTTCCGAGATAATATGGTTTGCTCAGAAATAGTACCTGTATATGGCATTAGAATTTAAAAACAGAAATATTACAGAATGGGACTTCATGGATTATAGAATGGGACCTAATGATTAGAAAAAGTATTTTAGAAAATTGTAAGTCATAAAAATATTATTACAAATGGTTGGACCAACTTTTTTAACTGTAGATGAGAGAAGGGTATTATGGAATACCATTTACATTTCTAAAAATAACTTAACTAATTTTTAAATAAAAATCACCGAATTATCATAAGTACAAATTACAACTAATTGGAATGAACTTCACTTGTAAACAAACAACTATTCATTTTGTTGCTATAAAAACAATGTGTTTAGAAAAATGTTACAAATAGGAAATAGTTAATGTTAATAGGAAATAGTTGGGTATTATGGAATTGGTAATTTAAAACATTGAACAATTAATTTGATTTCATTAAATATGATTGGTTTAAAAAAGACAAAACATCTACAAACAAATGTTTAGAGGTCTAGATCATAAACCAAGTCTAGTAATAACACAAAAAATAGATTTTGTTTGCATTTCAATGAATTTTTTAAAAATATACTTTGGATTTCAATTAGGCTATATTTCTATTTATATAACTGATAATAATTCTTTATACTCAAAACTCATTTTTTAACTTTTATCAGACATGGCACATTGGACAATGAACCTTTAAAGTGATGGACAAAACATTGCCAGCTAAGAAAGCGACTACAATATGAAAAACTGTAATTCTTTTAGTGTACCTTATGCTAAATATTAACGTTCACATCACATGCCTACTAATGGGTTAAAATGCTTGAAAATTTGCCTGAAAAAACTATTTAATATCACAAAACACACTTTACTTTGTAGCGACTGAAACGACAACAAGCTATCAACTCTCACTGCAGTACATCATGGGAGTCTTTCATGACTACTTCATGACATTCCCATGTGATAGTAGCAGCAAACAGAGCCAAAATCTTGGTACTCCTCTACATTAAGTGGTAAATCTCCATAGATATCAATGTTTGCTAAGTCAGGTCTCTGACATATATTTTTCCATAGTGAAATTACTCAGTGATGAATATTTATGCTTGAGGGAGAATAGAAATTAGCTTGTCATTGATGAAATAGTATTCAGTGGAACTGTAGCTTAAGAAAGCAATAAAAGAGTGCATTGTACACACTCTGATCTTCAATGACATTCTATAGGAAGCTGCCCATAACACCAAAACATTGTTATGCTTCCTAAAATTTGATACAGAATCAAGGTCAACAAGTAACGGCTATACCAGAAAGCAGTCATGGGAGAATGAGTAAACATGGAGAGTTTCAATAGGTGTGGGAATAGATAAAGGAAGAAAAGCTCACACAATTTACTCATAAATCACGTAATAAAAAACGTAACTCATCACACAAATGAAAACTAGACAAGCAAAAACCCTGTATGTGATTATTGGTTATGAAAATTTCTTCAGAAATGTTATATAAGTGAAAAATAGCATTTGTGGTACAATTTGAAAGTACTTTATTTATCAATAAAGTAAGTTAACAATAGAATAAAATAATCAACACAGCAGCTCATGTGATTTTAAAATTCAGTATTTATATGTTTGTATATCACATACACATATTTGTATGTTTGTCTTTTAGGTACTTATGGAGCAACTTTCTAAAACAATATTTATCATTTCAAATAAAAATAAGCATCAGTATTTGAAATAAATTTTTAGGAAAGTGATTAAATTTCTAAAAATAACTTAACAAGTTTTTAAATAAAAATCACCAAATGATCATAAGTACAAATTACAGCTAATTGTAATGAACTTCACTTGTAAACCAACTGCTATTCATTTTGTTGTTATAAAAACAATGTGTTTAAAAAAATCTTACAAATGGAGGTTAATAGGAAAAAGTTGGGTATTATGGAATTAGTAGTTTAAAACATTGAAAAATTAATTTGATTTCTTTAAACACGAAACATGATTGGTTTAAAATAGACAAAACATCTACAAACAAATGTTTAGAGGCTTAGATCATAGACCAAATCTACTAATAACAGAAAAAATAGATTTGTTTGCATTTCAATGATTTTTTTAAAATATATTTTGGATTTCAATTAGGCTATATTTCTGTTTATATAGTGAAGGACTGGTGAATGGAAGTTTTATGTTTTCATATCAATGAAGGCATAACATTTGATAGTGTCTTCTTTCAATGTAAAGTTTAAAGATAATAAGCCCCTTCATCTATTTAAAATTTTTCTATCCTCAAATGAACATAATACAATTTGATACCTACATTCTCTAAATATATTCAGACCTTCACTTAAAAGGTAAATAACAAACAAACCATATTCATGCCAAAATATTTTGATATATCAATAATCAGTGTTTTGAATGTATTGAAATTAATTCAATGATTTGTAAGTCTCCAAACAGATGTAAGAAATTCTTTGTACCAATTCTTTACCTTAAAAAGGGGAGGAGTTTTATCACTGGTTCATTTTATTGTCAACCATGAGAAGGAATTTTTTCTTGCTTATATATTTACCACATATTATGTACTGTATACTCATAAAAAAGCAAGCTTCTTCTTCTACTTTGGACTTTTCAATCCATTCCAGCTCCAATTTGGTCTGCCTATCTTTTCTTTGGTCTTCCCTGGTTCCTTGTACCTTTGGATTATAGTTTATGGCTATTTTAGGTATTCTGTTATTATTCATTCTTTGAACATGCTTTTCTCACTGACTTATGTTATTATTAATATGTTATGTTATTGTTATTATATTATGTTATTGTATGATTTATTCCTTTCACTTTTAATTCTTCCTGATACTTTGATTGCGCTTTTTGTCTTTCTGTAGTGTACCTAGCTATTGCTTGTACAAATTTAATTTCTGATATCTGTATTCTAGTATTATTTGTTTTTGTTAATGTCTGCATTTCTGATCCATATATTAGAGTTGGTACACAAAAGCAAGCATCAAATCAATAATGTCCAATATTGCAGTAGAATCCACTAATCTATAGAATATGAATTCAAATCTTGGTTAGGATGAGTTGCTGGCTAAATTTTTTGCTGAAATTTTTGTTTATCATGAGAGACCAAATTGTAGGTAACTCATGATCTTTTGAGCTTCATTTTACCATTTAATTCACTGCCTCTGCTGATCTGAGTTATTATGAGGGATATTATACTTTCTTTCAGGGAGGGATTCTCTAGAACTATATTAACTACAGAGAAAGCTTTTAAAGTAACTGAGATTTCACATAAAAGCAAATAACGGAATTATATTTCCCAAATACACTTCAAGGTCATCATATTTTCATTTCTTTACTGTAACTGATATTAGGGATACAACCAAATATATTTTCTGTATCTACACTCTGAGCTAAGAAACAGGATGCCATGTATAAATCTGATTTTTCTCAGTTTCCTTTTTTTCTCATTTAACACAGAACAACAACAAAATTTAAAGGAGCGTAACAAATTACCTCCTGGCAAAAACACAAATTTTATACCAAGACCAATGCAATGTTTGAGGCCAATGCAGAGAGAAGAGGCTGTAGGAGAGGAGTACAGGAGGCAAAGGAGGAGACTAAGAGGAAGGGGAAGGTCTGAGCTACTTATGACATCATTCTTAGTCACACACGTTTCATCTAAGTGGGAGGGAAGCAACAAAAAATGTTCACTAGATAAGCAGCCTCCAAGTAGCACAGTCATCAGTTTTAGGCTGGTGCTGTGACAGTGAGGTTTAGTGAATGTGGTGAAGGTGTAGGATGCTATAGATGTAAGAGGACAGTGGCAATGTGATGAGTGTACTAATGATGATGGCAGTGGGAGTTGATGTCAGTTGCCTCATTAAAGAAAGGATAGACAAGTGAATTCTGAACAATGAAATAAAACAGCATACTAGCATATATGAAGAACAAGAGACCCACCTTGGCAGGGTGAGGGCTTACCAGAGCAAAGGAACATTGGTAAGTAGTTTAACTGTTCATTTCATAACTCTGATTTTAAAAATCTTATATAGTAGCACAATAACAAAAGAGGGAAAACAAAACATAAAACTAAAACCCTGCTCTATCTACCAGTTGTTTGGAATTAATTAATGCAATAGAAATAAAAGCCAATCCATTTATAAAACAAAAGAAAATGTTTTTAAACTTCAATATACTAAAATTGAATCCCTCAAAGCCAAAGACTTGATAAAATTTATGATTCAAGCAACTTTTCTTAGATAACAAAGTTCATTTTTATTTTTTGACTGACTGGCTAGAGATTCATGCTATTTCTTTTCAAAATAAGGTGCATAAATTGTTCATTAAAAATGTTCAGTACTTAAAACAGAAGACCTATAAAAAACATGAAAAAATTATATTATGTTTCTAATAAAAAAGCATGCCTTAATTCTGAACTAAGCAGAAAAGTAAAAAAACTTAATTAATTTGTAACTAAACCCAAAAATTGATTTTAGCAATTCTATGAGTGTGTGTATTTTAACATGCAGATTAAAGCTGTTTTTAATATGCAGTATTGAAAAACAACAATTAGCTTTACCTATGTTATACTTATAAAAGAAAATATTAATAATTTTAAGTGAATCAAAAATATGTTCACTCTGGCAAAAATTGTGTTACAACAACACATTTAATTTTCTTACAGAAATATGGGCAAGGATTGTTTATTAAAAACTGTTTCTTTCACATTTTACTATGATTATTTTAAAGTAAAAACCAGAAGGTGAAAGGATGTATCATTAGTAATGAGGTATATCTTGCATACATGTGTTTTATGGCTGCCTTATATAGAGGCCTAGTGACCCAGATGCTGAACGATAGTGGGAAGTAAACAAATGAGGAAAAAAAGCCACAAACAAGTTTCTCTACAACAGGAATAAAGCAGACAACTAGCACATTGCTGCTAAGTCATATTGCTTTAGCATCTATACCTATGAGTGTGACATATTGTAAGCTTTTCTTCCTTTTTCTTTTCAGAGGCTGGTGTGCATTATTTTGTGGTATTTAAGAAGAAAATGATAATCCATCTGCAGTAACCAGTATAAAGGTATGAGAGATATTTTCCCTTTATGTAAAATTTTCCATTTGTGTTTCTTTAAGCATAGAGAAGCCTTGTTTAGATTTTTTCTAATGACATAGAAGTATAAACTACCATTTAAAGATTAAACTTTGTATTTCTGATTTTTTTTTTTTAATTTTTCACTCTTCAGAATGCTCCTTGAACCACAGTTTATAAATTACTAGCCTAAATTGACTGATCACCAGCTATATTTACACCACCTCACTTACTTTTGAAAAATAAGTGAGGAAGTATAAACAAAACTAATGTTTGATTAATATGATTAACCTCACTGTTCAAAACCTTCCAGATATTAATATATTAGCATGAAATTTCATAAGAGCTTCCAGAATTGTTATTTGAAACTTGGTATGCACTAATTAAAAATATGAAAAAATTGAGATAAAATTATTTTCCATAACTGTAATTGAAAAGTGAAAAATTCAGTAACATCCATACATTTTTTGAAAGCAATTAAACTTAGAAAGTGGCTACACTACAGGTTCTTTACTTATATACTGAGCTCAAATTAAAAAGGAATGAATTATAAAAATTAGGGTTCAAGGAGTATTTCTTATTACATCAAAATGTAATTAATTAAAAATAAAAAAAATGAACATCAACATTTCATATAGCTTGTAAAAATGTGTGTGCTATATGATTTATGCTAATTAGGTTTTGTGTAGAGTTTTGGATTTTCATAGGTAAAAAGTTTATTTGGGTTTGCATAACTAATTTGAGCTTCTGATGTTAAAATGATAGAAAAAGTGTGAAAAATTCAAATAGGTAAAAAGCTTCTTATTTTCAAGATGTTTAAGTCATTATGACATGCATGATAAATTATATGAACTAGGCAGTTTGCCATGTTTGGGTTGCAGCCAAGTTGGCACTGATGTCTGCACACAGACACATTCCCATGCTGCTGCCATGGCAAGAGGAACAGGCAAATGAACGGACTGCTTATAACGTAATGACTCACTTGGAAGGATGTCATCAAGCTGCAAGTGAGGAGGGGAGGGGATCTTCTCATGGAATGCTTTGAATCAAGGGATGAAAATGGAACCCTGAAAGACCTCAGTGAGTCAGAAAGCTAACTCCAGCCAGAAAATCTGTAGAATGAGCTATCCTTAAGCATAAACAACCAAGACAGAAGACAATATGTGAGTCATCTTATTATTTTAAAATGTATACAGCAAATGCTAGCCATTACCAAAATTAACTTCATAGTACTACTGAAATTTGGCACAGCTCAGAAGTTCTTTGTGATCTAGAATCTCAGGAGCATCTAAAAATGACCTGGGAGTAAATTAGGTTATATAACATTTAAATCTGAGTTTAATGTTTAAAGGAATAAATGCATATGCAAAACATATCATTATCCAGTTTATGGGAAAAGAGTAAGAGCATTGAATAAATAAAAATTAGTTTTAATTAAATGCCACAGCTATTAATATTACACAGTTATCATCATTTAATTTTTTCAACATTCATTATAGTATTATTATGAAAACCTACTTTAAAATTAGTGATATATCACTACACTTGTGTGTAACTGTAACACCATGCAGCATTGCTAGTAGTTTCTGTGGTGTTTTCTAGAAGCAGTTTGATTCACATACTGCTCCAACATTGGGACTGTTAAAAACTAGTTCAATTTAATTAAATTCTTTAAAGTTTATTTTGAAGGTGCTTAAATATTGGAATTTTTAAAATGTGTAACAAAAAAAAACTGTAAATTAATTAGTATTTTATTTATTTGCAGGTTATTTAAGACGAATTTTCAAAGCAAAGAAAACAGTACTAAAGCAACAAAAGTTGATTTTTATTAATTTTCAGCAAAAGGAAGGAAGAAAGGAATATATATAAGTGTCTCATTTCAGTAATTTATAATTCTAAACGTAAACAAGTTTAAAATATGTTTTAGAATCAGTGAGACATTGCCATTGCATTGTATTATACATTACTTTGCCTTTAAAAATTTAACATTGTTATTTTGAAGGAAATTATTAAAATAAATTATTCAGTGAAAATGTATTTATTTAGGTAGGTAAGATCCTACTCAAACCCTTATTCCTGTTACAACAAATACATTTTGAAGTAGCAAATGCTACAATGGAAGAGAAAATGAGCACATTGTACTTGAAGTACATTGGTATAATGATGTAAAAGGTGACTGGAGAATGAATGAGGAAAAAAAACAACATAACTATGCTTGAACAATTTTCCCTGAAAGTATATGACACCTAGCAGAAAATAAAAACCTATTTTTGTGTTTCTAAATGCTTATATCATAATTTTTGTACAGCCGCAGAGGAATTTGGGTTCATTTTTTTAGAAAACAAAAATGCACCATTTGAAGCAAATTTAGCAGAAATATTGATTTTTAGGTATCGCGCTGAAGGTTTTTAATAATAAATGCTATGTTGGTGAAGTAATTACACACATACACTACGTTATCAGTTCTAAACTTCAAACCATGGAAATTGTTTCATAAAGGTCCAAGAAACTTCAATGAAACTTGCATGAAAATAGAAGTTTTAATTCCTTAGCTCTTGTCACTTCACAGATGATTTTAAAGGTTATACTGTTCCAGCTAGCGTTATTTTTTAAATTTTTGGTACATCAGTAGATGAGACATTTAAATGCCTATAGTTTTCTGTACGGAGACATTTATACTTGCATATCCAAAGTTAGCTCTCAAACCAAAAGCACTAGAAATTATTATACAAAAGAACCGTTTTCCTGGTGTTACTACCTTAAATCTTAATGCAAATAAATGAAGCTAATAACCACTCCAATTTCCTTTAGAAAATAGGATTACTGGCCCAAAGAAGATCCTATTTTACATTTATGCAAAGTAAAAACATCAACTGCAAATTTAATAGTTACATATATCAAACTTGCTTGCAGTAGTACATGTTTTAAAAGACCTTTTACAGGAAATGGGACATATTTAATTACAAACTGTTATGTTGATTTATTAGGTAGCAAATTTTAGATCCACTTCATCAAGCTTTTATTTACTCTTTTCTTCTTTTCTGTCTTAATTCTTCCTTTTCCCTTCTGTTTCTTAAGATATTTCCTGATGTGTAGTGCTGCTATTTCCTGGAGTGGCAATACTAAATGCATGTGACATTAAGGTTTTTACACTGCTGGTCAAGAAACTGTTGTAACTCATCCAGAAAGTTTAAGTGTAAAAAGATATCTGACACATTTGCTGTTGATGTCTACTGAGTGGACAAAGTTTTGAAATAAAAAGTGTATTCTTGTTTATGTATATAAATACTAAAAAGCTTTTAGTGTAAACATAAGATAATGATGCTAATAATAAAACCTTGTTACTTAAATATGTAGCAATCTTTATTCCTTTTATTCAGTGCCTCTTTCCCGTGGTATCCTTTGTTTTTCCTTTTATTTTCTTTAGTACTACTTTTTCTACACATTTCCTTTATTAAATAAAGTTGAGCAACCACATGGCAATCTTCCTGATTAAAATGTCAGAAAATATATTTGTGTAAAGAGGACCTCTTAATTGGGCCATTACTAAATAGCTGTTGTCTTTTAAAAAACAAACTATAATGAGGATAGCACTATAATTGGTTTTTGCTATGGTTTTTCGTATTTATGCCCATTTCTTTACCTATTCAAGTACATTAGAACTTAACAGCAATGTCAGTATTAAAGTGTGTAGTATTTGGCAGGAAGGAAGGAAGGAAGGAAGGTAGGTAGGTAGAGACTACAGACAGATCCAAATTTAGCAGGAGGTAATGTAATACTCGGCAGCACGTAGGACAGAAATAACCTACCGCTTTCACTCTGCCCCTTCTCTCTTCCTGTCATGACAGACAGGGTACACATAACCATGCCTTGTGAGCTTATTAAATTCAATATGTGGCTCTTGCTATATATAATATGAAGATGACTTGACACAATGTGATAAGGTTGGAAAAGGGAAATGAATGGTTGGGACTTAATTCATCTTCTGGTTTTTAGATATCATAACTGGCATGAACATGCCAAAGAATCACTTTGATCTTTTCTATAATTTTTTTCAGTTGATGGAATGATAGGATAAATACTTTTTGTGTTAAATTTTGCCAATCTTTCAGAATGTTACTGCGTTTATTTCAGACTTTCCAAGTATTCATACATTAATTGCCATAGTAACAATATTATATCTACATAAGAGAAAACAATTTGCAACAAGCAATCATTTCTTAAAGAAGCACTTAGAACACAGTGCAGAGATATGAATAAATTTATACATAAGTAAACTGCACCATTCTTAAACTATGTGTGCAGTTCTGTATATATTGCACACAAATATACACACACACATAAATATATTATTCAACAGCATTAGTTATTAATAAATAAAATAATGCATTGATAAAATAAAAATGTCATACTTAGTTTATACTTATTGACATACTTCATAATAAGATTCGCCTGTACCATTTCTGTACTATGAAGTAAACACATCACTGCTCTTTTTAATTGGGACTAGAATTAGTACTCTTCTTAGAAAAGTAATGGACACCAAGTGCTATGCACCCAATACTAGCTTACTTATTTCACATAAGGCAGTTTTCAGAAACACTGAAAGTCAATTATCAAATGAATAATTTCACACGTTGGGAAATCCAGGAACACTGCTTCTTTTTCCAGAGAAATGTTTACTATGAGCTTAATCTGCTTAGCAAAGTGCTACTACAAATGACAGTCCATGAACTATCTAATAACTGTTCTTGGCACTAGAAATAGCAATTTTAAATTCAGCACTTCCTTTTATACTTATGATACATTATATGGAACAAGTCTCTGGAGTAATCACTGATTGCACTATAAATCTTTTAACTTATACTACAGCAGAAATATTACGTAACGAACACGAAAAATAAATAAAAATGCATTCAACAATGTTATGATTGGCACTTCGCTGATGAAGTCTTTTCACTAAATTGGTTTCTAATACACTCTTAATTTGAAACCAAATCCAATGAAAGTATATTCAAAATTTAAATAATATAATTTACAATATTTGAGTGATTTAAAGAGATTTGGCACCTGTTATTAACATAATCTTTGAAACTCAATGGTTTCACAAGTAAATGCTTTCTAAATTGTAATGCTTTTATCTTATATTGGATTTAGCTCCAATATTTTATGGAAAAAGTCATAAAATTCATTCTACTTTTTGATTAAATAAAACACCACAACTTACTATTTTACTGTTAAATACAATGAACCAAAACTCTATCTAGTTCTTACTTTTGACAATCAGTTGCGCTGATCTCTCCACTTGGCCAGCAGTATTTGTTGCTCGGCAGGTGAAAGTTCCTGAATCCTCTTCATATGTGGTTGCAATGAGGAGAATGGCATTATTCCCCTCATGGATCATCTAAATAAGAAAACAAAACATTACTGCTTGATTCAAGAGCATGGTCTAAACTGAAGAATAACACAAAAATTCAATGTTAAAGAGTGTAGATTAATACATCACTGAAATATGAGAAAAAATAACTAAGAACATATAATTTATTTATATATAGAAGAAGAAACAGTGATGTGTTAAGAAGTTAAGAGCAACAGTTTCAATCCTTTTAACATACAAAATGCAGTACTACATAGCTTAACACACAGACTGGTGTACACTCCCCTGAACAAACAAGTATCATCTAGAATATGAAAATATAGTAAACTCAGCAAAAAACAATGGCTTCAACAGAGTAACAATCGACAAGAAAATTACAAAGTTTAAACAACAGAACCATATCAAAGACACCACAAAACTCATCAAAGAAGAAAAACAATGAAAATTCAAGAAATTCACATATTATCAAAAAATATTTTAGAAATTTAAGATTTTCATGAAACATGGCATTAGTCTAGCTCCACAGAACAAATTTAGTATAGGAAATTACTTTGTAATAGATTAAAAGACCCTATACCACAAACAAAAACTCTCAAATTTACAAAATCAGTTGCTCCAATTGTAATAAAGTATACATATATATAGGGAAAACAAAAAGAAATCTACAAGAACATATGGGATGCTTAAAATACAAACAAGTTTGTACCTCATACCTCCACACCATTTGTGAACGATCAACCATTACATCAAACCGAGCATTACACTAATCAACCCGACAAGTCATTCAGCAGAATTAGATACATGGGAAAAGATCTTCATTGTGAAACACAAATGACAGTTAATGAATTTTGATTTATTGCCACCAAGTACCCTATGGAAGTACATTTCACCACCATTTGATGCCACCATTATAGATGAACATCACAACAGAAACAACAACACAGGTCAGTCGGACACATTATGAAAATGGGAACACATGTTCCTGATACATGCTAACCGAGATTAAAAAAAAGTGATGTTAGTGTTACTAGTACCAACTCATTTTAGATGTAATATTTTTTGCTTTTTATTATACCTATATCTATTCATTTATTACTGTTTTTTCTTGCCATAAGCATTTTTAAATATCCATTTAAGAAGTTATATTTAGTTATAGCAGAAGCCAAAATTGAATTTTTTGAAGGTTTTTTTTTTTTATCTGTTTATATAGTGAAAATGACATCATATCTTTTTTTTTTTTTTCCTTGTTTGGTCTTTTGTTTTTCTTCCTTATCAATGCATTGCCTTAAGTGAGTAAAAAGGGTAGTATAGCACACACAACTGTGGTCTTTGAAAGAATTTTTTCTATCTTGTCAGAGAAACTCTTCAAAATTACGAAATATATCAGTTAATGCTATTTCAAATGTTTGCTGTTCTGTTTAGTCTACTAACTAATCTTAGTCTACTATTTAGAACAATCATTTCATTGTGTACATGGCTTACTACGCTTTTCAGTTCTGTGAATTTTTTAAGCAATCTATTAGAGCTCATGCATGTATTGGCAAAGCTCTTTGATGTCAGAGAAATTCCTCAAAATTACGAAATATTGTATCAGTTAATGCTATTTCAAATGTTTGCTGACCTGTTTAGTCTAATAACTAATCTTAGTCCACTATTTAGAACAATCATTTCATTGTGTACATACATGGCTTACTATGCTTTTCAGTTCTGTAAATTTTTAAGCAATCCATTAGAGCTCATGCATGTATTGGCAAAGCTCTTTGATGCTTAAAGTAAATAAAGAACTTAAAATAACAAGCACTGAGGGCTATTTTTAAATGTCCAGCTATTATAGTCATTCTGAATTTTTACTCTCTCTTTCATTCTATCCCTCTATCTCTTTCTCTTAATGGATAACAATCTACATAAAGGTAAGTTATATTCATACTTGTCTTCTCACAAACAGGGAAATACCCAAAGAAAAACATATTGAGATAATTTCCTCCAAAACTCAAACTTGGATCAAAAGGCATATTTACTACTTCCAAACTAAGAAGTTGAGCATATTGAAACTGATAATATATAAGTGAGGAGATGGTTGTCATTCAGTAGCATGTAAAAGTGTTTGTATGGGTGAATGAGTCGCAGGTTTAAACCTTGTGGAGAGTGATAGATTTTTAGGGCTTACAAATCCTTAGCATGGCTTTCTTCACAAGATAAGTAAAGCTGCTGGTCCAATGTAGAAGATCTATGGCACAAGTTTAATAAAGAGCCCTCTGAGCAAAATCAAAGGGATCTTTCATGCCCAATATAAAATAGGATGCCGAGAACCTCATCAGTTAAAGAATGTTGATAAATCTTCTTCTTCTTCTTACATCCAGGAATTAGACTAAAAGCCTGTTCCATCCTTATTCAGTTAGTCCCACCTCTTCCTAGGGCACCCAATGCTCCTCTTTTCTCTAAGCGCATAATTATATATGATCCATGTTAATCTTCTATTGTCCATTCTGCAGATATGTTCTTTCCAATTTTGTTTATTCTCCAATATTTTTTTCATTTACCTCAAATATCTTTAGCTCTTTCTGTATACTCTCATTTGTTATTTTATCCCTCCTTGTACAACCTTTCACCTTCCTTAAAAATTACATTTCAGCATCTTGTATCTTACTTTTATTGTTCTGTCTTAATATCCCCCATTCACTTTCACACATGAGCACTGATACACCCATTGTCTTGTAGAATTTCAGTTTTGTATCTCTTCATGGTTTTTTTTTTGTAATGTTCTATTTATTGTGGGAGACTTGCTCTAAGCATATTCCTTCAATACATATCTACATATCTATTTGCATATATCTACTTTTAAGTTATATTCTTTGCTTAATTGAAATAATCTGTGCACTGACTGCTGAAGATTCTCTTCACTATCTTGTACAATTACATCATCATCAGCATATAACAAGATATTTACAGGTTGTTGTTTCAAATCTTAATTCCTGTGTTAACATCATCTTTCATTTGTTTGAGATCATTAAAATATACATTGAAGAGAGTTGGAGCAGGCCTCATCCTTGTCTAACTCCTTGGTTGGTTTTAATTTCTTCTGTTTTTGTTCTGTTCACATTCACTACTATATAAGTTTCCTTATATAAAACATTTCAATATTTTTATGATTAGGTGAGGGGAAACCTCTCTTGTCTGTTATGTCACATAGCTTTAGTAGCTTTGATAAATAAAAACTCAATTTCAAAGGGTGAATAATCATCTACATTAAATGAAGAAGGGTATTTACATGGAAAACCAGGAGATAAAGGCAGTAATTTTCTACAGAATGTTCTGTATTAGAAATTCCTTGCTGTTTAGACTGTGCAGCAGACAACTATACAACAGAAGTAACTTCACCACATTGGCTGGAGAGTAGCAGTCCAACATATTACACAACAGGCCTAAAGCAACACTAAAACATACTGGGGGACTTTCACACACCTTCAACATTTCAATATTAATTTGCTGAATATTTTAAATCATTTTACCTCCAAAAAGAAACAAAAGGAACTCACCTATACTATTTCTGCATTTCATTTTGCATGAATTTTACTCTTACCATTATGCCTTTCACGAATTTTTTTTATGAAGAATATCTTGTTTGTTTCCAGTTTCTTAAGAAACTAAAATATTCTATTTGAACACCTAGTATGTTTAGAAACAGTTGTTTAGAATATGCAAATTCAAATAAGCAAAGTATTTCTAGTGTAAAAGAAAGCACTTAATATTGTTAGATACTCTTGTTTCCATAAAGCTTATTTATACAGTCAGTCTGACAGACTATGCCAACTAATCAGAGCATGCAAGTCAGCCAAATAGATCACAATTCCAAGAACATTTGACATAGGCAACATAACTGATTTAAAGTGGTTTAAATTAAAAAAAAAGACTATATTTAAAGTGGTTTATCAAATATAAAAGAGGAAAATCAGTTGAGAAATGTTGGATGTCACTGATAGGGATTTTTGAGAAATACATTTCCCTGGTGTAGATGTTAGATGGTGCATACAGCTAACCTACGATGTGAGACCTCAATTAGCTTGCCAAGTGCTATATGCATGTTACAAAAAGACACAGCATACTTTCCTGTTAAGTGGCACAAAATGCCATGCCAACAACCTAGTTTTTGAAGAGTCACATGGTTGTTTAATCAGTAACACAACCCATTAGTTGCAACTTAGTAGTTGGTCTACTTTCTGCTGCTAAAACTACAGAACAGGATAATTAAAGTGCTCTCTTTTTCTTTGAGTACCTGTTCCTAGTGGACAATGTGTATTAATGAAATGAAATATCTGGGAAAGGAAATTTAAGACAAAAGCCAAGTTTCAGGCCTAATACCTCCCACACATGACTCACTTAAATCTGCAAAAAATCTCATAAAGCACAGTCCTATGAGTATTTGAACTGCAGATCTCCTCTTTAGAAATTCATTTCCTAATGACTTCAGCTACCCTTGACAATTAAAGCAAATGCAGAAGAAGAGAGGTTTCATATTTATCCAAAGAAAAGCAGCAATTAGTTTTATGCTGCTAAAGGAATATTTCTTTTAGTTTATGTCGTCCAACGTTAAGTCATATTGGACGATGAATGGATGGGTGAAATGATACTCAAATGAGCCCAGGGTCCATAGAGCTTAAAGTTACCTAACATTCATCTTTCAGGATAAGGGAAAACCCTGGAGAAAATCTTATCGAGGTAACTCACCCTGAACGAGATTTGAACTCATGACCTCTTGAACGTGAGGCAGACATGCTACCACCATGCTACCAAGGTGGGCATCTAAAGGAATATGATTTATAGGACTGAATATTAAACACCAGAAAAATAAAATGATGGTGCTTGCAACTATACAGACTAACTTCCACATTTGTAAGCCGCATATTGTAAATGAGCTGGCTAAAATTTTGTAAAACATAGAATTATGGTTGGTGGTTCGTTGGTTGGTATTTAATGTTACGCAGATGGCAATAAAGTCATTCACTCTCTTGCACTCCAGTATTTTGATGTTATGTTAAAAAAAAATTATGTTTGTTATAGTAGAAAGGTGACCCCTTAATTGCTTCTATAATCTGAAGACCTAAAGGAACCAATCTAAACAAAATGATGTGATGAACTAAAGGGAAGGACTACTCACCAATAAGCACTTGTCAGCTTGGCGAGTTATTGACCTGGATTGACATTTCTTCCTTTCCATATACCAAACCCCCTCTTTTACCTTTTCTATCCAGTCATCCTTAGCTCAACTTTTGTTTTCTTCGACCCTGATGGTATGAGAGTTTTCAAGACCTAGGGGATCATTTCATTTTGTTTCCTATTCATACCTTTCTCTACTTAGGGTGATGCAACTGCCATTTATGGTACCCAATTTTAAAGGTTTATAAAAAAGTGAAATAAAAACATTTCAGATAAAATGATGTCTCAATATAGAATTATTGGGAGTTACTTTAGTCAAATCACTCTCATTCACAAAAATATTACAGTTGTAATCAGTTACAAATCTGAGGCTAAACTAAACTTGAACCATTTAAAAAGTTTCTTTTCTTATGATTTTCATATCACTGCCAGCCTCTACAATACTCAGTTTACACCTGATGTATTAAACACATGTCATAGGTGAATTAAGTTATGTGAAACAAGAGCCAGAAGTGACATCCTGCAACACCTCATTTCTGAAGCGAAAGGGTGATAATGTTGCATTAAAGTGATACTGCAAAGTGAAGCAGATGGTGTTCAAGGACATCAAAAACTAAATTCAAAAAATAATTCCAAAACGTTTACATTGTCTTTTATTTTTAGTTAATACAAGAAAACTTTAAAACCTTTTATGATTTTTCCTATACTGCTCCGTATACTCTCAGTAATCCCAAATCTGTTATAACCGCACTCCCCATTACATCGGATTAAAGATTACTGTAGTCAGGAAATTTTGTTAGTAAAAACCTCTTTGCTCTCAAATTTTTAACAAAATATGTATTTAAAACTACTATCAAAGTTATTTACTATTTTTTTAACCTATTTATATCTTTCATAAAGAGCTGAAGCATAGTAAAATACAACAGTAGCCAACAATAACAAAAATTTTGTATTGTAGGAGAAAGTTTTCAGATATTTTGGTAATCTCACATACTATGAGTAATACTGCAAAAAATGAATACAGTTAAAACTCCCAGCTTAAAATCTACAAAACTAATTTGCACTTCAAAAAGTATAATTTTCTCCTAGAAACCAACTTCAAAAACCAAACACAATACAAGACATACTAACATTCTAGCAATCTGCAGTCATTGATTACATTTTTTGTAAAAATGCCTAGTTTTATGGTAATGAAGGTCCAATTGGAGTTAAACTGAATAACAGATAATTTAAAACTGTATTAAAAGGTTACTAAAATTAGGCAGATGAGTCAACCTTGTATGTACTTTTCTCCACTTACAAGTTTTTTGATGAAGACTAGTTTCTGGAAACCTCTTCCCTATCATCAGTTCTGTGGTTGGCTCCACAGAACTGACGATAGGGAAGAGGTTCCCAGAAACTAGTCTTCATCAGAAAGCTTGTAAGTGGAGAAAAGTACATACAAGGTTGACTCATTGGTTGGCTCCACAGAACTGACGATAGGGAAGAGGTTCCCAGAAACTAGTCTTCATCAAAAAGCTTGTAAGTGGAGAAAAGTATATACAAGGTTGACTCATTTGCCTAATTTTAGTAATAATGGCACTCCACTTTCTGAAATACTTCATTTTATTCTATGTATTAAAAAGTTTTCTAATAAAGAAAAACATAATAGAGTATGGATCAACTTGTAAGTGGAAATATTGTGTGTGTGTCCAGATGTCATGAATATATTCTTATGACATCTAAATATACTTTAGACTGTCATATGTTGATTTTGACAATGTTCATTTGTGCTTTAATACTGTATGGAACATTCTCATGTGGGCCTGCCCCTTAAGCATTGTCATGGCATGTCTGCCTCACGTTTAATAGGTCCCAAGTTCAAACCTTGGTCAGGGTGATTTATCTAGATAACAGTTTTATGGAATTTCCCCTTATCATGAAAGATGAATGTCAGGTAACTCTGAAGGTTCATTATAGTCCATACATTTAACACAGTCTCTACATTTAACACAATCATAAACTACTAAAAGGCCCACTTTTGCTATCAACGAAATAAAAAAAACGTTTGTAGGAAATTTCTGATTACACATCCTTATAGTTTGTGTAATAAGATTTCTATCTATATCTGTACCTTTCATTCTGAAGGACTTTCACATAAATTGTAAGCCTGCAGAGAGAGTGAAATATAGAATAGTTACCCAAAAATTAAGTAACCAATACAAATTCCTGGACTGGTGGAAGTAAAGAACATAATAAGTATATTGAAAATGGGTTGTTAGCGTTCTTTGAAACAAAAAAAAAAAAAAAAAAGGCACCTTACACAAACTATTCAATGATAAAGTTGTCTTAGTTTAAACAAGAACCATGATATGAGCAAATACTAAAACCTTACAGGATTTTAGAAATGTATGTTTGAATGTGTAATATATTAATTAATTACACTCTTGTTACAATATTTTCATTGTTTTATTATTTCCATTGCCTCCCTGATGTAGAATGTTGTGGTTTTCTAAAAGGATAAGGTTTTTTTCTGAGGTTTTCCCTTATCCTGAAAGATGATAATTTTTTAATTTTTAATTATGGGATAAGGGGCATACCATTAGATTGGCTGAAATCATATCTTCAGGACAGGGAGCAGTGTGTGGAACTAATACATAATTCAAATGGTAAATTGGACAAAATTAGATCTTCATTTAAGAAAATAAGTTACTGTGCACCTCAAGGCTCGAAACTTGGGCCCTACTTATTCCTTATATACATATATAAACAGTATATTCTAAACAATAGTAGAAGCAGGGGGATTGGCCATTGGATATGCTGATGACATTACAATCATAGTGAAGGTAAAAACGGAAAGTGAAGTACAAAATAAATCCAATCTTATACTTGAAAAAGTTAGTAGTGAGTTAGGAAAACTAGGCATGGTAATAAATACAAGTAAAACAGAATGGATGCAAATCACATTAAACAAAGAAACCCAATTACATATGCAATTATTAACATTAGATAATAAAAAAATACAAGAAGTAACAAAAACAAACTTCCTTGGACAAATAATAGATAACAAATAGATAACAAATTGGAAACAACACATTGAAAAAGTAGTAAAGAAAATAAATATGGGACTATATATTTTAAAACAGGCAGCACAACAAATGGATAGAGAAACTCTGATACAAATTCACTATGCAGTCATACACTCTCATTTATTCTATGGTGTGGTATTATGGGGAAATGCGCAGAAAAAAGCAATGATAAGAATATTAAGACTCCAGAAATATGCCATCAGAATAATTTGTAAACTAAAACAGATGGATTCATGTAGAAATGTTTATAAAAGATTAAATGTATTAAATTTGCAGCATAGTATATAAGTGCATTAAATACGTAACAAAAAATTGTAGCAAACAAAATAAAAACATGTACATACATACACATAACACAAGAACAAAACAAAATTATTTCTTAAACAGATTAAGAGGAACATTAAGTAACAAAAATAGAGAAAATACATCTAAAGAATTGTATAATCATTTACTGAATCAAATAAAACAGATAACAGAAGAAAAATTTAAACTTAAAGCAATTAAAAAGTACCTTGTACAAAACCCAGTCTACTCTATAGATGAGTATAAAAGGTTAAATAAAGCCTAAGTAGTATATGTACCCTCTGCTTATTTTATTATTTTTATATTGTTGTGTACACATATTTGTTAAACATGTTGATGTATCCTATGTATTTTGGATCATATGGATGAAATGAAATGAAATGAAATGAATGTCAGGTAACTATAAACTCAATGGACCCTGGGCTCATTTGAATATCATTTCATTCATTTCATTCCTCGTCAGATATGACTTAACATTGGAGGATGTAAATTTAGAAACAGAATGTCAGAAAGTGTGACACTGAGTGAAGGATTGCCAAGCTGTGGAACCAGTGGAAATGCAGTTTAGTTTGAATATATCAGAGTTGTGTTCAGGAATATTGTGTAGCTCCGTGTTAGAGGTGGACTTATATGTAGGTCAGCAGCACAAAGGTTGTGTGCTACATAGTCCTTTTGGATAGTGAAATATTCAATTAAAATAAGAGCTCATAAAAGTTACTGACTTTAGTTTTTAAATATTTCAAAGTATGAACAATGTGGTAACAGGTTTGGTGCATTCATCAGTTTGTTTTGATTGCCACTTGCTTCTTCTTCACTGTGACCTGATAATGTATGATATATTTACAACTAGCCTCGCAAAAACTATTTGTAGTTGGTTTATTGATACTCGTCACTTACGAGTAATGACAAGTATCAATAAACCAACTACAAATAGTTTTTGCAATTGATTTTGACGCCACTGTTACTAAATTCCTCAAAACACATATAACAGGCAACTAGCCTGTTTCATCTGTGTCCAAGTTTTTCTGCCTGGTGATTAGTTTCTAGGCTGATTTTAGAAGCATGTCATAGCATATAATGCTTCTTTCAGAATATTTACATAACAGTTAAGGTAACCCTTGTGCTCCATATTATTTTATTTCCATAAACTTTTCTTCTCTCTTGTTATGACCTATGTGGTGATTTTTGTACTTAAATTATCACAGGGTTCACCAATTTACATGTATTTTCATTCTGCAGATTCACAAGTTCAGCTTATTTAAAACTGAATGCAACAAAATAACAGTAGACAGAGTATCATTAACAAATTTCATCTTGAATGTACGAAAGAAGGGGTGAACAAATAATGTGGAAGTAAACAATTGTTTTGAAAATGCTAATCTTTCTTTGCCTTATTAAATCACTCACTTCTTTAATTGCAACTTTCCTTGAAATATGCATATCTACATGTAGCTGCACTTTCTTTCTCCACTGTGATGTAAATCTTATCTCTAATTTTCAAAATCTAATTTTGAAATGAGTTAACATCCCGCTTAATATATACAGGCATCATACAAATCTACTTAAGAGAAAACAGGCCTACAGAAATACCATGCTTATTTAAAGGAACCTGAAGAAGACCATGAGCTGATACTGTTAACATATATACCATCAAATCAGAAAACTGAAGCAGTTGTTTAATAGTATACAATAGAAGAGAGTGAGGTGGCATGATGTCTTATGCCATAATGTCTTATGGCATGTTAAACTGAGTAATGCTAAAATTGTAACTAAAATATTTAGATAACAGAAAAGAGTGGTACGTTAAATTGTAAGTGGAGTGAGCTATGAGCAGCCATAAGAGACAGATATGTAAGCAAAGTGGGGAAGAAGAGTTAATGGGCATAAAAATTCAGCAATATAGAGCGAGGATTGGAAATTTTGGAAGACAGAAAACAAAAGTAATGGAGTGCTCAAAATAAGCAGGCAAACATGGTTGGCAATAATAATTGCCATACTGCTAATAATAGGTGGGGAAGAACAAAATCCACGACTCACAGAAATGTGGCAAACTGACCTGCTACTGAAATAAATGCAGGATAGCCTGGGAAAGGAGATGGATGAAAACCCTGAACAGTTGAAGGAAGCAATGAGAAACCAGAGAGATAAATTAGAACAACAAATAGAAGAACACAGGAGAAATAATGTCAAACAAATGTGATTCAGGACAAAGGATAAGAAACTGTCTAATTTTAGGAGTGAATGAAGACCATGGGATAAGCTCAGAAGAAACCATTTACAAAAGTATGGAAAAGAATCTTGGAATGGAAATTTATGAATGAGAAATTGAAGAAGTATTTAGAATAGGAAATAAAGATAAGAGAATAAGACCGATTTTATTAAAATTCACTACCTTAAGCAACAAATGTGTGATAGGAAGTGCAAAAAAATTAAAAGGAATAAGAGTTTTTATGGAAACACAAAGGTGGAGGAACAATTGAAAAAAGGGTTGATTGCTAAAAGGAATGAAGTACGGACAGCTGGAAAGAAGGCTTTCATGAAAGAATTACAACTATTTATTGAAGAAAATAACAGGAGTATGAGTATCAGGAATAATAAATGGTAAAAAAAATTTCATGAATCGGTACTCCAGCGAATGAACGGCAAAGTCAGTGTGTGGAAACAAGGTAAGAAGGAGAAGCAGAGAGAACATGTTATGATCAAATGGCCAGAAAAATTAAAGGGGGAAAAAACAATGTGGGAGGAGCAACACAAGAAGACAACAAGGAGGAGGAGAAAACAATGAGGGGTCACCAACTGCAGCAGGAAGAAGGGAGACACCTTGTGAAGAAAAGAAAAAAAGTGAAGTGTAACAAGTGATTGTACTATAGTGCAGGGACACTTAGGGGTGCTTGAGAAAGGTGAAGTAATAAATGCCAGATATATACAAGAGGCAAGTGAGATGGCAATGAAGAGGAGACTAAAAGTAATAAAAGTAATTGAATCAGGGAACTGTAAAGACAGTCAAAGAGGGAAGGTATGATATGAAGGGAAATTTTTAGCAAAAAGATCAAGATCTAGATCTAAATTAGAAAAGAATACATTTAAAAAAAAAGAATAGGAAATTACATTAAAGCTGATGCTCTCAAATTTGGAGGGATTAAAAAATAAGATAACTATAAGAGAATTACAAAGATTAATAGAAAACATAACATTAAGGAGTAGTAGACACTTGGCTTGAAAATAAATGTAGATTGGAGAAGTTTAAGTTTATAGGAAGAAGAAGAAGAAAAGACAAAATTAATGATAAAGGAACAGCATCAGAAGTGATAGGAATTTTGATTAGGAAGGATCTAGAAGTATTTGCAGACCTAATGACATTAAGGATCAGGCACAATGAAGTTTTATGGTTAATAATTAAGCAATTTGATAAAATTAATATGAAAATAGAAATAGGGGTAGAACATAACCCTCCAGATTCATCAACTTTTCATCATTCCAGATTACATGGAAGATATAGAAGATTAGAGGAAGATATGGCAGAACTGATACAGAAAGTTTAGATATAGAATTTATAATAACAAAAATGGGAGACTTTAATGCAAGAATAGGAGAAGGG
Organism: Mantis religiosa; assembly: GCA_030765055.1. Lineage (NCBI taxonomy): Eukaryota > Metazoa > Arthropoda > Insecta > Mantodea > Mantidae > Mantis > Mantis religiosa. The sequence continues at coordinate 171,765,120 of CM060947.1, read as the reverse complement.
AATGGTAATTGATGTGGAAAAGGATATGAGGAGGGAGCGGAAAATGATGAAATAAGACCAAGAAAAAGTAGATATAAAATAACAAATAAAGAGAGAAGTAACCTGTTAGGTTTCTGCAAAATACACTTTAATAATATGTAATGGTGATTTAGGGGAAGACAAAGAATGGTAGTTTATTTTTGTAAATAAAAATGGTAAAGTGTTATAGATTATATAATATGCAGTGAGAAAATGGAGGAGAAAATCAGTAATTTTAAGATTGAAAATGTGATTATAAATAGTACTCACTTCCCACTATTATTTGAAATTAAAGGATCAAAATTACAAGAGGGGTGAATGAGATAGTACAATTACAAGAAATAGAAATATTGGAGAAACTTTCTTTCGTGCGACGCGAGAATATTTTCTAAGTCCAAAGGTGCATGTATATGCATACGTAAACAGACGACCAACCAGTTGTCTTGTTGCAGCCAAGATGAGAAAGATATGTATAACTTGTAGCCAACCTCTGCAAAAATGCCCCAGACACAGGTGACACAGTCCATGTGCAAAGGAACATGGTTTGAGCAGGTTAAGTTATCGCCCGGTCAAATTTTGTTACTCATGCACTGCTTTACACATAAACAATCCTACAACACAATGATAATGGAGTGCTCCATAGGAAATACATATATGAGCTCACGGACTGGTTCGGCTACTGTCGAGAAGAGTGCATGATGTCAAATGACACCAAGTATACTCCAAGGGGAAAAATTGGCGGTCCCGGCCACATCGTTCAAATCGACGAATACAAAATAGGACGCTGCATGTCTCATTGTGGGCGTGTCATAGAGAGCAACTGGATCTTGGGAATGATCAATGTGGAAACGCATGAGGTGCGGATGAATATGCTCTACAGTCTAATTGTGTTGTCTGCTAGATAGTGTAAGACTGTTGGCAGCACTGCATTCAGTGGAGAAACAAGCATAGTTTGGCTGCACTGAATTCTTCAATATGGCTACATTACACAGCAAGTAAATAAACAAACAATAACGTTAAAAAAATGCCCTCCAACACGAAATTGCACTTAAAAGCAAAGAAATTATATTAAAAATCATGGTTGTATATAAAAACATCAAAAAGTGTGAAGGAATTAAAAAAAAATTGTTGTGTCACATATTAGAAAGAAGAGAAGGGGAAAAACAAAAAGGAAGAGTGTTTTTAAGAGATATAAATTCAGAAGTAGGACAAAACATAGAATGTGGAATAATGATAGCTACCAAAGAAGGAAACATAAGTAAATAACTTGAAGACACCAGAAACTAAGGTAGGGAGAGAAATGAAAATAAAACAGGAAAAGAAACAAAGAAAAGAAGAACGGTTTCATGAAGAATGCAAATTAGCAAAAAGAAGGGTATTCAGGGACCTTAAAGATGGAGTAGGTATATGCTATGAAAGTGATGGGAATTGTAAATGTATGTTAGAGGAAAAGAAAAAAGAACAGGAAAGTATAAAAATGAATCTCAGAAACTATTTGTAGTTGGTTTATTAA